>LGAG01000147.1:0-45360 GCA_001278395.1 Lerema accius
TATTTATTTCATTAATTTAAAAAAAAATTTAGAAGTTGTTTTAACATTAAATTATTGTTATATATTTATATATTATATATAAATATTTTTTAACTTTATAATCTATAATAATTTATATATTTATATATAAATATTTTTTAACTTTATAATCTTATTTTTAAATCGATAATTACAATAAAAAGACACTGTAAGATTGTTTACTTTTTAAATCATGCTGAAAAAAACGAGGTATAGAGGGACATCGGGGGGGATTTTAGAATCCAACAAATCCCATATAACCCAAGCGGGCCATCTTCTAAGAAATTTTCCCGTCGTAAAAATACAAAAGGTACCTTGAGTAAAGCACAGTTGGGCGCTTAAAAATACCATAGCTTCGTTTTAGAGGCCTGAAGTATGAAACGATTAACTACCCAATTAAATCGATTTAAAACCGATTATCAATTCGTACTACCTACCTAGGTACTCATTAATTTGCAGAAGTTATTGGTATGCGGAATCGTGGCCAACATTTTATGTTAATTGATGTGCAAATGGTTGATACGAAAGACATAATAAAATTGTTTGTTAATCATAATAGGTAGGTAGGTAAAATAAGAAAAATTACGTACCTACTTAAATTAAAAATATAGTTATTGGGTATTAAATATTATTAAGTTACTACCTACAGGTAGATAAATTTTATCTTTATTTCTCCCAACCTTAGTAGTTACAATAAATCAGTGAAAACAACATCAAAATCCGTTAAGCCGTTTCAGAGATAAGTGAATAAAAATACATATTTCGTGTAAAAGTGCCTATGATCACCAAAAAATTCTATTTCTTTAGGTAAACAAACAGTATTGTTGAATCATCGTTAAATAATAATGCCGAATTTTAAATATAGAAAACGATACCCACGTTTTACTAGATACCTTACGAAAAAAACTGGCAAATTTCCACAGAGGTTCAGTTAAATTATAACGGCAATGCCGCCAGAAATAGCACAATGAGCATTTGAGCATGCCTATCATATCTTCAGAAACCGCACTGTAGATAAGGTTTGCGATTGAGAAACCGCGATTATTTACACGGCATCAGAATAGGCTTCCAACACCATAACCAAAATAATAATATCTATTGAATTGGAACGTTCCTGATAACTTGAGGTCGAATGTGCCACATAAATATAAATAAACGTAAAATATTTTGTTTTGAGGTTTTATGTATATTTTACAAGGAATTATTAGTTACGTATATAATGAGATGTTTAAAAGATTCATAAATTTTTTTATTGCTTTGTTTTAAGTACCTACTACCTACCTACATTTTTTTTCTTTTATAGCCAATTTATATTATTCACTTATTTAAAAACTCATCACAAAAATGTTCCAATTAAAATAAGTTTTCCTGATAAGTCAGAAGGTAGTCAGGGGTAACGATATTGAAAAGATTAGGAAAAACTGTCATAATAAGTGCGTCACTATCGAGTGACGTTACATTGTATTTCATTGTTCTATTAATTTTATACAATCAAAAGTATTTAGAAAACAAAAATATTTCTAAGACTTTTTTATAAATTTCCAGGCAATATTTTTTTCGCGATTTACAAACTTAAATTAAAATATAAAAAGGAAAAAATTTGGAGGCGCCGGGTATCGATCCCGGTACCTCTCGCATGCTAAGCGAGCGCTCTACCATCTGAGCTACGCCCCCGATATCAGTGAGGCTCTAAATTTACCACTAGATTAAGTACTCAAATTAAACAGTAATAAAATTAATTAAGTCACATTTACAAATCTGAATATTTTATTATACAATTTTCCTACAAATCACCAGTTGACAATTTAATCTTCTTTACAATAATCCATACATTTATTTTGTTCGCGCGATTATTTTAATTGTTGTTTTTTTTTTTACATTCAATCAGGAAAAAAAAATGTATTTGTAGCACCGATTGTATATGAGTGATCGCTGATCTATAGGTACATAAAAAAAAACTACAGGTAATGTAAATAAAGTCTATTTTTTATTGAAACATATTTTTGTACTCACATACATTAAACATGAACACAAAGGACAATGAGTAATGTTGGGCCCACCTCTCAATAGGAATAAGACACTCATAAATGAATAGGTATGCTTATGCAGATTAAAAGTTATTATTACAACTAAGGTCAAAAGTCAGTACTTTCGGAGTTATACTAACTATTATACTGCCATAGAAGTGATCTCAATCTAAGCAATTATTAACCGAAGTTTACTTTAATATAAGATAAACAATAGCCAAAGTCAAACCGACGGCACTTATCTGCTTGTTTCTCACCTAGAACTGTAGGAAGTTGCGCTCACACAATTTTTTTTATTTGGTACCTAGGAGATGGGAGATAGTAACAATTCGTGGTCGCCGCGGGTTTTTAAAATTATTTAATTGTCGTTGATGCCCAACTTGAATAATAGGTAAATCCCTTTTGTTTTAAAGTGAAATGTATGTATTATTACCATTTTACCTTAAAAATATCGGTGAAGAATATGTTAGACTGAGACGACTTTAAGACGTCGTATCTCCGAAAGTACTAAGATTTGACCATAGTTTTATTAGTAACTAATGTTCCACTTAAAAAGCCCTATCCAACGGTATATCGAATGTTACTATTGAAGGGTGGGCCCAGACTTCATACATTCATTTCCCATTGTCCTTTGATGTTAATTTTGTACCTCATCATAATTATTCATACAGTCAAAAGTCATGTATAGGTCGTTCGCTCTTCGTGTAATGCACTTCTATAAAGCTTAAAGACCACAGTCAATATTTTAAACAAAGGATGGATTTACTGCCAATTTTTTAAAGAAATATAAAGACGATCGGGGAAATAATTATTTACAAAATTCACTGGAAAATATTCCTTCCTTCTTTTTATGTAGTTAAAAAAACTTGATAAAGTACATGTATGCGACTGTAATGTGGATCCATTTAGTAATTGACGTATTATTGTAGAATAATAAAATTTAAAATACGGAAGACATTTTGTTTTTTTCGGTATCACAGGAAGAGGTTAACATTTATTATTACACTTTACATTATATTTTAATTATTGCTTATTGACGCTTATGGCAAGTGATAACTTAATTATTAATATTAATCGATACTGGAATGTAATTTTAAAAAAATAACAGGCATTAAAACATGCGGCGGAAACGAAGAATGCTTAGCACGTACTGGTTACTTTTTGGAAATTTGACAAACTCGTTCCAAATTTAATCACTGTAGACTTCCGAAAACGCAACGGGTATCCACATTCACATTCATTATTTGAATATCGATAATAATGTCAAGCCAGTTACACAAAATAAATATGCTATTAAAAAAAAATTGCGATATGTTATACAAATCACATACATTCACTATTAGCGATGTCTCTGTTATGAGTTGTATGTTACCATATATTCATATTATGAGTTTTATGTTAACCATTTATTCACATTATGAGTATTTATTCATAATTAACCATCTATTCCCCTTGTAGTGTAACCACTTGAGCCCCCTTCCCAACAGATTCCCCCAGCTTGATAGGAGCCACAGCGGCCACAACGCCATCTCGCGGCGATCGCACCACATACTCCATTTTCATTGCTATCACCACGAATAGCGGTTGGCCTTTCACCACCTAGAAATGTTGAATTATTGCATGTTTAGGATTTTTTATGGTATTCGCTTTATGCTCATCATGTATTTATTACTAGACCCCTCCCGCGGATTTGTCTGAAAAAAGCGTTTCGCATCAGGACATACTGTCTGCATTAAATTTAATTCATATCCAATCAACAATTGATAATTAAGTAACAAATTAACATATAAGCGCCAACATCATCATCAGAACATACAATCGGAATAAAATCTATTCTGTCTTATTCTTGGATGTGATCTATGTGTGCCAAACTTCACGTTAATACATCCAACGACTACTCCGCTAACCCACACTGGAGCAGCGTGGTGGAGTATGCTCTAGGCCTCCTCAGTTATAAGAAGAGACCCGTGCTCAGTAGTGACCCGTTAAACGGTTGAAGCCAGTTACATTGACTAGGGCGTGAAGGAATCCCAAACATTCAAATATCTTCACAAAGCTTCCCCGTCTACTATGGAACTCTAGAACCCAGTATAAAGTACTAGAAGTCGCCGGCGGCTTCGCCCGCGTAATTTTCCCGTTTCTGGAATATTTTATTTTGCTGCTCCTCTCCTATTCATCATAGCGTGATGTTATATAGCCTATAACTCTATAAGTTTCCCCGATAAATGGACTATCTAACAGTAAAAGAATTTTTGAAATCGGTCCAGTAGTTCCTGAGATTAGCGCGTTCAAACAAACAAACAAACAAACTCTTCAGCTTTATATATTAGTATAGATTATTTGTAGTACATTACCTTATCCCCGGTATTGACGAGGATCCTCTCTAACACGCCGGGGGTGGGGGAGGAAGCACTGTCGGCAGACGAAGTAGCTGCAGCACCCTCTAGCTGGTATTTCGCCCGAGGCAACTTCACTACAGTCTGACCATCCTGAAAATATTAAAAATATAAAAGTTATTAATTAATAGAAAAAACTGAACAACTCGACAAAAAACTTTTAAGGGGTTGAGGGTGCCGTTATAAAAAAAAATTGCTATGTCACTCCTACAATAGAGAAGTATCCAATGACAGTGATGATCAGTCTGTGAAATCTGTCAAGCCGTTTCAGCCCAAACGTACCAAAGGATTGTACATACATAGAACAATACATAATATCCATAATATATATGCTCGATAAGTCGTTCTATTGCAATAAGTTCCTTTAATATGGCAATGACCTAACGACAATCAAAAGCTTCCAAAACACAATTACTCACCTCGTCATATATATGGACTTCTCGGTCATAAGTGAGCAATCCAACATTGCTGGTCTTATCACCAACTTTGGTGATGAGTCTCAATCCCTGTTCCGTGTTCTTCACCAATCCTTCCACCTGCCTCCACTCTCCATCATTCACTTTCACCAGGTACGAATTTGGACTATCTTGGTACTGTACTGTTACTTTAATATCTGGAATAAAACGAGTATAAATATTTTAGGGCATTACATTATGTTACTTACTGATTGACTATGAATTTAATTGTTATTATGCACTTAAGAGGTCGTTTAAGTATTACGTAACTCAATTTGGGAGTGGTTTTATAAAATGTTATGATGCATTACATAGGGAGAAGGGGTGATCGAAGAACACGTTGCGTAACATTATTATTTTTATTGCTAAAAAAAAGGGAATATAATTCTCCTAAGCCGGGACTATAGCAACTTATTCAGGTAAAAATGTTCATTTAGCTGTAACGTAACTTTTACGGAGTTACAGAAAACCTTTACGACGGGTTACAAGGGAAAGGGAGGTCTAAATTATACTTTAACACATCCTAAGAAATTATGATGAAAGTACCAATGTTTTTTGTAATAATAAATTTATAATTTTGTTCTTTTTATAAAATTCATATTTTTTTTTTGCAAAAAATCAAACCTTTCTCCTCAAAAACGAAGTTAACGGTCTTCTGAAGTTGGTAGTTCGGCCTCCACGAGGATGATGGCACAGAAATTCCTTTCCATGAGTCATTTGATACGGCACTTTTTTGGGAGATTATCAACTGTCAAAGAATTGAAGTGGCGTTAAAATCCAGCAGTTTATCTGGACATTACTATAACCAATAGACCATTTACTAGCAATCTAAAACTTATATAATAGGATATTTTTTATCGCGAAAAAGTCGCGCAATATAACCGAATTTCACGCAGGGGAAGCCGCGAGCGGAAAACTTGTCTTACACTGTCAAACCGTTTGCGCTGAAGCGTGTGTCAAAATATGGATTTACATACTGTCAAAAAACATATACTCTCAATCTAGCGCAGTATATCACTTACATGTCCAATAGCAGCCTGTATAGCTCGTTCGTCAGTGAGTTGAGTATCTGACGGCGGGAACAGCTCAGCCTCGTGTTGCGGTATGAACGCCGTGTGCACGTCACCCGCTACGAATGCGCTCGCGCCGCTCAGACGAAGCAAGAAGTTTACGTTCGTCTCTAGTCCTGCCACCTGGTTGCGAAATAGATAAGTTATAGGTAGATCATTAGTATTAATCAAGTAGGAATTCAGAAATCACAGTAATTTATAAATACCCATCACAATATATACCTATCTAGGAATTGAGAATGGTTGTTAAGATATAAAGATGAATGTCTTTTTATATGTATTTTGATCAATTTCACAAAAATAGTGGAATAGTTAGTATATGCTCACATAGCCCTTACCCAGCATACAAATTAAGTAATTCAGAAATTAAGAAGACAGACATTCGTAGTATCAATACACCCATACATACAGGTCTAAACCACTCGTTTACCTGATATTCCGAGAGCTTTCGTCTGGTCTTCGCCAGAGCTTCGGTCCTGTCTCGCCCCCATACCACTAGCTTGGCTATCATGGGGTCGTAGTGAACGGACACCTCTTGCCCCTCCCGCACACCTGTTTCTACCTGGAATAGAGTAATGAGGCGGGGCTTAATCTTATATCATAGACAACATACAGCAAATCATAATATAAATGTGAAGTGGCTTTTAACTAACCTTACTTTTACTTAAGAAATTACTTATGATTGATTTAGGTAATTATTTAATATCACGACGGTAACCTATAGGCAAACTGACATTATAACGCCAGGTAACTGACGCGAACGTACAATCGGAATAAAATAAATTCTACTAGATGACTTGGCAGACATTTTCCTGCCTCATATATTTTTCCCCTTATAATTCGGTTGATCTCTTAGTTTTCCACATCGTAACCTTAATTTTTTCGTGTATTTTAGTAAATGCTTGTCAAATCAGACATAGGAATATTATGGATAACAAAGTAAGGTGCAGTTGTAAGATCTGTTTACTAAATGTTTCATACTCACTCGAACATTATCTTCAGGTGTGGGCTGCGTTAGTCGATGCAGTGTGCCGGCTCGCGGTAGGAACCCTGCTCGCGGCTCTTCAGCGTATATACGGCACTCCACGGCGTGCCCACGACGAACTATGTCCTCTTGTGTAACGGGTAGTGGCTCACCAGCGGCCACCCTGAGTTGCCATTCGACTAGATCCGTACCTTTTTGAAAGAAACAAAAACAATTTATAGGAGCATTTAATTTATTTCTTTTTATTTGAATAATGGATTGCCCCTAATAAGCACGTAACGTACGTTTAAAGGGTCTACGCAAAGTTATGTATGATAGAAATTGTACCCTAAAATAGTCGATATTTTTACAATTTTTGCAGTATTTAAAACGTGTTTGTAGTTAATTTTTTTTAACAAAACGCGAACACACTCATAGGACACCATGTGTCGCGGGTGGCATGGACAACACAAATAACACATCACTAACACCCATGACCCGAGAACAAATATTTTCTGTCACATAAATATGTCCCCCGGCCGGGAATCGACCCCGGGACCCCCCGCTTAGCAGGCAGGGTCACTACCAACTAGGCTACGGGGTCGTCGTCGGTTTAACTTCCCATATTAAGCACACTGTTTCACATAAACCTTGGAGTGTTACATAAATACTTACCAGTGATCATCTCAGTGATGGGATGCTCGACCTGCAGACGGGTGTTCATCTCCATGAAGTGGAACTCGTGTGTCTGTCGGTGCAGTATGAACTCCACGGTGCCGGCGCCCACGTAGCCCACCGCCTGCGCCGCGCGCACCGCCGCCGACCCTATCGCGCGTCTCGTCTCTTCTGATAGACCTGGCTGGAGATAAATAAATTATGTTTCATTTTTTAACCAGAAAATGTATTACAATCTAGTAATCGCCCTCGCTTAAGTTTGGGAAACACAAGAATAGGTTAAAAAATATCTTTAAGGGCGTTATTATATTACAGTTAATAACCCTTGTAAAACTACGTGTCACATTGCTTGACATTATTCATCAGGCGCTCAAACTCATACACGCTCAAATCATCCCAGGACCATGCAATCGGGAAAACACAAGCCATATAATTTCCTTTCCTTAGATAATAACCACGAGTTCGCCAACTAATATGGTCTAGTAGCTTAATGCTAAAGGGTAAGAACAGACAGACATACAATAATACGGATTAGTTAAAATAGAGAAGGTAAATACTCACAGCCGGTGCCTCTTCAATAATCTTTTGGTGACGTCTTTGGACTGAGCAATCTCTTTCAAACAGATGAACTGCATTACCATGCATATCAGCAAATACCTGAAAATAGAATTGAGAAAAATTACAGCTTCATTTGGCTATGTCTAACTAGAAAACCCGCTCTATGGTCGAGATTCGACCATAATAATATATCTTTATGTCAAGCAATAGACTCGTTCAATATACCAGGCTGGAAGAAACATGTCAATTGTCATCTGCAACATTAACTGTCTATGATATACAAATGAATGAAACGCTAGTTTATAACCAAATTATGGGTTTAAAAAACTGTTGGCTTCACAGCACTTACAATAGACTAAGTTTTTACAATTTACCTGAAAAATAGATTTTATTTTCTCTTGCAATAAAACTATTTTTGCTTACCTGTACTTCGACATGCCTAGGGTCGGTGATATACTGTTCTAGAAGCATGTTGTCATCACCAAAAGACTTCAATGATTCTCTTTTTGCTGACTCAAGTTGTGGCAAAAAATCTGCTTCAGTCATAGCTATTCTCATACCCTGAATTTGATAAGAAAATATCATAGTTTATAACTAACATAATAATTATATTGAATCAACAGATTACAACATAACAAACATGTTTGCAAATCTTTCTGACTTCTATTAACTAGGAATGCTAATTACGTCATTTATACAATACATAGATGAGGGGTTTGAGAAATAACCATATTTTATATTATTTTTGTAAGAACATCTGTATCTATACATATCTTTTTTTATTTAAAAATGGAATACCTTTCCACCTCCACCTCGAACAGCTTTAATCATCAGCGGGAAACCAATCCGTTGTGCTTCAGCCTGTAGTTTTTCAATACTCTGTTCCTCACCATGGTAGCCTTTCACTATTGGTACACCAGCACTGGACATTATTGCTTTTGAAGTGCTAAAATATGAAAAAAATAAATTAAAAATTAAAAAATTACAAGTGGAAAACATGAGCGGTGAAATATCTCATAGTTTTTATAACACAGTATTCCTAATAAGCTGCAAACAAAAAAGTTTCAATGTTCAAAAAACTGTAAGGACATTTTCATAGTAAATCATTTTGTGAAAATTAAAAATATTGTGTTAATAGTGGTTTTTAGTGTATTCAGTACCCACCTTTTGATTCCCATATCCCTGATGGCAGAAGTTGGTGGACCAATAAAGATAATGCCTTCTTTAGCACATTTCTCACAAAATTCAACATTTTCTGACAGAAAACCATATCCTGGGTGTATTGCTTGACTGTTTGACTTTTTGGCAACTTCTAGTATTTTCTCTGCATTGAGGTAGCTCTGTGTAGATGGTGCAGGTCCTATGTGATATGCTTCATCAGCCTAGAAGTTAATGTAGGTACTTATTATAAATATGTTTTAAAATACAAATTACCAAATTTAAGGACATTTCTAACATTATTAACAAATAGATATAGACTAAGCAGGCATTCTACTATGTAACTAATATTTAAATTGCTTTAATAATAAAAATGGTGTTACTTCTTTAAGTAAATGCTCATTATATTAAAAATTTTTGAAGAAGGCCAACAATAGCCGAACCTACCTGGTACAACTATATCTCTTAAAAACACCAGACTTTTCCCAACCATTCAGGCGTTTAGTGACAAATAATTGTAAGAAAACTTTTTATACAGTATAAAGAAAGTAAATCATGGCTTAAAAACATTCCCATGTAAGTAAAATTTAATGAAATATAGAATGTCATATTGTCGCTTATTATAAATACTGCATAATTAATTTACATGTGACATTCTATACTTCATCAAATTTTACTTACGCAGTATGGATATATGTATAAGCAATGAAATATTTATTACCATTTCAACATGGACTGCATGTTTATCAGCATCAGAGTACACGGCAACAGTCCTCACACCTAGCTTCTTGGCTGTCCTCATAACCCTGCAAGCAATCTCCCCTCGGTTGGCAATGAGGACTTTGTCAATATTTCGCCGCTGAACTTCTTCCAGCACTTGTCTTGCATGGTTAAATCTAACCCCATGTTGGTGAGGAGTAACAAACCTAAAATTTATTATGAACATATACAATAAATATTGAATTTTTGGATGAATAGAAATTGTATAAAAATTATTCATACTCCTTTTAATTATTCAAGTGAGATTATATTATATGTTTTTTGTTTTTATACATTTATAGCATAAGGAAGTATCACATGCAGCATGTGAAATGTAAATATGCTAACAGTATCCACTAGGTACATTAGAACCTTAAGGTTAACCGAATAGGAATAAAATGAAAGTTAATTAACATACTTAATATAGGTATATAAAGTTCAGTAGGTAATAATACACATTAAGAACCTTATATAAAATGTGGATAATGAGATGAATCTTTATTACTTAAAACTAATGAATGACTTAGCAGTTGAACAAAATAAGTTGTTAAGTAAATAAATTGTAGATCAACAGAAATTATAGTTCAAAATACTATAAATATGATTTAACTTACCAAATTTTATTTAACGATCGTAAATAAGACATCCTTGTAAATGAACAGATTTGGTATGACCGAAATCAATGTTGCTTTCTTATCAACAATTAGTAACTCAGATAAAATTATATTTTAATTCGTCGCACCGCCGTTCAACCTCCCACAGTTTACTAAATATACTGATAAGTGATAACGCCGAAATGTAGGCGACAGCGCCATCGGCGTAATTACATATTCGTCCAATTAAAAGTCTTTCATCATTCATGATTCTCAAGTTTTAATTTATGCTCTTATCACGACTCAGAATAAATAATGATAATATATGACGTCACTTGATATTGATAATGATAACATTGTTTACATCGGACGTCGGACTTGTCATAACATTATAAGCCAACTGTCAAAAGTGTCAAAACTACAATCATTATTGTATGTTGCCATTATATTGCGATACACTACAGACTTTTTTTATAAAATATGTTCTGGCGCAAAAATAAAGTTGCCGATGTCAATGACATTGACCTATGACAGCGACATTTTGCTCGTTACTTTTTGTAATTTGGTATTGTTTTTCATGAAACACTCTTTAAAATTTAGCACATATTTTTGGAAATCACAGCAAAGATCAAATTTTGTTTGAGCTTTACACGAAACAATAAATCGAAATACTTCGGCAAGGTGAAAGCACACACCACAAACTAGGTACCTAGTACACATATTCTGTGGGTGAAAGATGCCCATTTTGAATCTTTTTTTTTTTTTTAATAAGGTTTATGGCTTGGATACGAGTCCTTTAAGCCAATTTGAATGACATCGATATCCAAGTTTGCCAGAAGAAAATTAAATGTAGGATAATGACAGATGATAGCTCCACTCCAACTCCAAATAGCCAACCTGCAGTCAACGTCAATGGATACAAAACAAAAGTCGCTCGAGCATTATGACAATGACATTTTGACATTCATTCAAGTTTAACGTTTTTGACTGAAAAACGTTTTGAATTTGTATTTTTGTATTGTGTTGATAAACAATATAACTTGTTTTGTTTTGCTTATTACCCAACTAATACCGCTAGGAATAGGTGTGAATAATAATCTGATAGTGATAGTTGTATTGTAATGTTTATTGTGTACTGTCTTTACGATTTATTTTATTAACATGGGTATTAAAGGATTATGGATGGTACTAACACCGTACAGTGAAAAAAAATCGTTACACGAAGTTAGTATAAAAAATATTGTTTATTTTGGTTCTTTATTTTATTTTTGATAAGATAATTATAATTATTTATATTGTTATTATTTTATAAATTTTTAGCAAATATTTATTTTTAAATTCTAAGTAATATTTGAAGTTTTAATTTGGTATATTATATTTGTATACATATTATATAGAAAATTATTTAATAATTATTGGATTTTATATTGTTTGAAAAATTTTTTTGTTAAACAATTTTTCAAACAGTTTTTTTTTTATGTTGGCTCATAATATCTCATTCTCATAACAATATAAATGCATTTTATATAGATACAAGGTCAGACATTGGCAGTGGATTTAGCTGGATGGGTGTGCGATAGTCAAAATGTAACCGATTATTACATACAGCCCAAACTGTATCTAAGGTAAATTTAATTAAAACTATTAACTTAATGAAATAACATAGTAGATATATCTAATAAAACCTTCTTTAATTTCAGAAATTTATTTTTTAGAACAGCCTATTTAATTCTAGCTGATATAAGTCCAATATTTGTGCTAGAAGGAGATGCGCCGGAACTTAAGAGAGATGTTATGGCTGAAAGAAATGCAATACAGTTTCGAGGTGCTCGTCCTAAGTCTGATAAAGTCAGTAGTAAACAACCTAATGTAGCGCGTAAAAGATTTAAAGGAGTGCTGAAAGAAGTAAGTTTCATAAGTTTGTGTCACTTTCACTCACTCTACTTTGATAATTTGGTAATAAATTTAAGTAACTGTATGGTTTACTTAACCACAAAAACTTTTAAGTCACTTACTTGGACTACTATTTCATATATAAATGTGTGGGTAAACTATAGAAATTCCATATCATCTTTGTAGGTTGTGAGTGATAAGAGAGGTAGTAGTCTATATTCTCACAAACCAAATTCTTTTGAATAGAAATCATTATAATATTCTAACCAATCCTTACAATTTTAACCCTGTGTATAAGCACCAGGTATTTATAGCCACGCAAAAGTATAACTTTGTTTCAGTGTGAGACACTTCTAACGAGTATGGGTGTACGATGTATAAAGGGAAAAGGAGAGGCTGAAGCAACTTGTGCCAGACTGAATGCTCAAGGTGTTTGTATTTGATTTTAATTATTATAGTTTATAAATCCTGTCTATAGAAACAAGTTATAGATTCAAGTGTAGCAGTTTGAGTAGTCTTTCTTCTTCATGCTTGACCTTAAGTCTCAGTCAAAATTCAATATTGAATGCTTGGCATTTTGTACTAATAAATGCTATTATATAAGAGCTAATAAAACTATTACTTAATTAAATTATATAATCCATGTAATATAATACTATTATTTACCTTGTTGTAATCGATTTTTGGTTCATAGCTGGTTGATGCAGTAGTGTCACAGGACTCAGATTGTTTCGCGTATGGAGCCCGTCGTGTGTACCGTAACTTTAGTGTGTCCAATTCAGCGGGCGGCGGGGCCATGCAGGGCTCCGTTGACTGCTATGACGCTGACAAAATGTATCAGGATAATGGTGAGATTTGGAAGACTATTTACATATAAGACTGGGTATGGAGAGATTACTAGAATTAAGGAGTCGCTTCCGGTATCTATAGGCGGTTGCATGTTGTACGAGCAACTTGAAGCAGTCAGTTCATACATCGCGACAGCTATGAAATATTGTAGAATCACATGAAAAAGCATTTTCTCCAAAAGTCCCTAACTTATAATTTTCACCGAAATTGGTTGTGCCTCAATTACATAATAACAATTGCTAAAATAATATACGTAATCCTAAACACAATTCCTTAACCACAGTTTTAAATTTAGGTTTTGGACGCAAAAAAATGGTGGCATTGGCAATATTATGTGGCTGCGACTACGGCGTAGGTGCTTGCGGTACGGCTATTAACACAGCACTATCTTTTTTGCACACAGTACCGGAAGACCAAGTTATAAATAGGTAGGTATAATATTCATATTTTATATACACTTTTTTATTGTGACCAATTTTCAAACTGTTATTTTATTTAACGTTATGGTAAGATTATTGCCCTTTCCTTACAAGTTATATCGATTTAAGTAATCGATTCAATTCTTCCCTACTTCCCTAGTGCTATAGGTACTAAAAATAATTTTATTTTTACCTAAATTGGAAACTAGTTATGTCAGTCCATTACATAATGGGAAAAAATATTTTGTAGACTACAATTAAACTAGATGGGAGTCTAAATATTCCTTAAAATTAAAGATACATTAATTAAAATATGTTTTTAAAGAAACACTCTTTTTTATTCCCTAAAGTAATTAAATTATTATCGTTAGTAAGCACCTACTTAATATTCCTACTCTGTAGGGACTACATGATAAGTTATCTTACTATCTCAGCTTTATGTACTAACCTACGTGCGGTTATTAACGTATGAGATTGGTGTTCACTCCAGGAAATCTTACAAAGGTTAAACAGAGTATTATCGTGTTCTCTCAGGTCCCTATTGCTATTGTATACTTAGGATAAAATCAAACTTTAACCGGTTAATATTTGATGCAAACCTAATATTAAACCGTTTCTATGATAATATAATGTGACGTACATAAGATCACAATCATCACTTATAGAACGACAAGATGAAAATGGCAGTAGTTTTTTGCACATTATTTTCTAAACTCTAGTTGTCCACATTCTGCAGACTTCAGAGCCTAAATATTCGGGTACTTTTCAAGGACCAGCTAAAATTTTAGAATGATTGTATCGTTATCATAGCAAAACTTGTTCAATATGATGGTCATTTACTAAAGATATGCGAAATTTTAAAATCGGAAGTACCTGACACAACAACGTTTGCCCAGTCTTCTTGTAGATATGTATAAATATTTACGTATGTACTTTTGCATAGAAGATTATAAAGGTCAACAAATAAGGTCAAATGAACTATTATAACATTCTCAGGTTACTGAGGTGGGTAAGTGACCCGGCGTACTATGAGGAACAAACTCGTTGGTCGTCGGCACCGGGGCGATGTGACCGGTGCGGGCATGTTGGACGCACGCACGCCAAGAAGGGCTGTCCAATCTGCGCCACACACCATGGTTGTGAGGATAAAGGGCATAAGTAAGTTTCCATTAAGATTATAATGTCTATTCTTTCTCAATAATAAAATTTCTACTCGAATTTGTACACTTACATAATTGATATCGTCTCATTTACTTTTATGGTGTAATTTACTTGTCGATTTCGATTGTCGCCCGAGGCGGAAATAGTATCAAAATAAAACATTGATTTTAGGTAGATTTGTATGTTAACGTGTATATTCTTGCATGCAACATAGCAACCCTAATATTCACAGAACATGTATAAATATTAATAAAAATCTTTTGAAACCATTAGATTATCACAATCGATGTACAGACGTGGATAGATACAGATCTATCCATTAATGTTTTTAAATTTTGTCTCCTTATTGTACCTATACACTTACATGTTGGAGGTTTTAACCTTAATTACATCTGCAGGGCGAAAGTAGCAGAAGTGAAACGTGAACTGTCGCTTCGTAATCGGGCGCTGTCATCTGGAATGCCGTTTCCCGAACCCAAAGTTATGAAGGAATTCTTGGATGGAACCACGGAAGATATAGATCTCAACGCGTTGAAAATTCCCGTTCCCAGTTTAATTCAATTTGTGGTATTCATCTTCCTTCAATACTGTTTTAGATTGTCCCAATTATTGTTACATTTTATTCACTGAAGTTTTACTTTAGATACCTACGTAATACAAAGTATATTAGTTAGTGTTTCTTACGCCAATTTAATTTTAGCAGCGTGGTTGATTAGGGTTTTGGTATTTTCAAGCAGTTATATAACTCATAAGACCTTTGGCATTTAAAGGGCAACCAATCAGTAGAATTCAAGTCATGTTATTTTTAAATGAAACTGGGGCTTTTGTTTTGAAGCTATTTAATATATTTTTTTTGTTAATGACAATGAGGTAATTAGCATCTACATACATACTATGTAACATAGTTGATTTACATTTTGCTTATCGAAATATTCCGGACTGTTCTCAATCGACATAATAAATTAATTATTTGGTAACTATAATTTTTTACTTAATTTTTTTTCATGTTAGGTACATTTTGTGTTATAATAGTAGGTAAGGAGCCGTTCAAGTATTACGTAATGCAATGGGAGGGGGATCTGATAAAATGTTATGATGCATTACATAAGTGAAAGGGAGGGTCGAATAACGCGTTACGTAACATTATTATCCTATTACAAAAAAAACTAAGAAATAAAACTCCTCTAACTCGGCAAATGTAATTTTTTTTCATTAAAAAAAATAGTCACTTGTGTTTTACGTAACGTTTAGGGGAGGGGGTACAGGAAAACGTTACATTAGGGGAAGAGGTTAAAAAATCTTCAAAAATTGCGTTACGTAATACTAATACTTGAAAGGACTTACGTAGTACATGAAGCGAGTGTCCATACGTAGTTTAATTTTATTAAATGTTACTTTGTAGAAAGTCATGACTCATAAATTGGATTGGTCGGAGAGGTATTGCGTAGAAAAGTTCTTACCTTTACTAACAAAATGGCATCTCCAAGATCATGTTCCCTGCAGAACTATAAAACCAATAGTAATCAAGAAGAAAAGAAACCCTAGAGGCAAGCATCGTGTTTTATTATTTGCGATAAAATTACTTAAGTACATTAACCGTCCTTTTCTTTTGTCTGCTTCGAGAAAATGTGAAAATAACTTAATCTCTTATTTAAGAGCTAGTTAAAACAATTCATTTCAAAGAAACAAGTGCATTGTTAAAAATATCTTTTGATATTTTTATTGATGAAAATCCTTACGTACCTACTTCAAAATAACATCTTTTGTCCAATACAACTTTGTTTTAGATAAAATTAAATATTATATGGAGATATTTATTACATTTCATTTCTTACAGGTATCCCGAGTTATGAAGTAGTGTGGAGTGATATTAATGGACAATATGAAGCGTTAATTCCCGATGATCAATTTGAAGGTAAATATTGAATAAGGTAGATATTGAATAAGTTAATTGACTATTGCTTTGTTATTAATTTATTGTTATTAATTTAACAGAAGAGGATGACCATACTGCCCCATGGACTACAACAGAACGCCAAGACTTGATGCGACACTTCCATTTAGATCTAGTTGAAAGCTACGAGGAATCTATAAAGAAACCACCTAAAGTAAAACAATCAAAAGGTAGAAAGAAAAAAGATAACATAGACAATGTAAATGAAGAGACAAAAGCGGCAGTTAAACCTAAAAGGAAATATACAAGAAAAGTAAAGACTGTCAAAGATCCTATTATGCAAGCTTTAAGTGATTCAATAAAAAATCTAAGCCTTTCTTTTAAAACAAATCAACTTAATTCTAGCAGCAAATCCTTAAATGTCAGCATTTCAGTCAACAAGTTAAAAAGAAAATTAAAAAGTACGCCTAAAATTAAATCTAAAAATACAATCGAGAGTTACCTTGTACGTAAAAAGATGAAATTAAGTAAATCGGTAAATAAAAGTTTGAAAAATTTATCAGTAATAAAATCGGATCACGACGATTTTTGTTTTGATAACTTTGATAATTTTGATGTCATGTTAGATAATAATAAAGAAAACGTAAAAAAAGATAACATTTTAGATGCATTTAATGCTAGTGTAGAAGACAGTCGTGAAAGCGACCTATCTGACATATTAGACCAAATAGTTTCTAAAGCTCCTATTGTCAAAACAGCGACGATCGATAATAATCTAGTAAAACTAATTTTTAACAAAAATATAACAAATAAAAAGGTCAATGACACTAAGATATTGAAGAATTCACCAGCCTCAGGTAGTAATACTTTATTGCGAAAGAGCCTTAATCACAAAAATATTAGTATCCGAAAATCTATTTTGAAAAATAACTGCTCAACCCCTAATAGCAGCCCTATGCGTAAAAGCTTTGTTTATGGGAGTGCTGATAATTTATTTGATTCGCTACTCAAAAAGAATACAAGCAATTTCTTTGATAAATTGAGTGAAGACCGAGATGCTTTTGAAATGTCTGTTGAAAACTTACAAGGAAATAGTGTAATAGTTTTAGATTGAATATGCTGAAGTCGATATTACTATTATGATTGAATCTGCATGCATATTAATCACAACGGTGACATTTTTAACTGCAATAAACCAAATTATGTTGTGTGAAATAAAATATACTTCTTAACTGAAATTTTATTCTTTTATTTATAACCTACCTAGCATTCTTTAGGTAAAGTCCATTTCTTTTAAATTGTCTTATTTTTAAAACTAAAGCATTAATTTTCAGAGTAGTCTTTGTGAATATTTAATCATGTGATATAAATGATGAATCACTTAAACATTACTGGAAAAGTGAGATTATCAAGAAAATGCGTGATTTCCATTACAAGGTTTACGTGAACCTGCGTGCTAAATAGGACAAGTAAAAAAATGGACTGTCCTCATGTAATTCTGTATACTCGTTTTTTTCGTCGTGATTTAAAAAGTAAACAATCCTACATTGTCTTTTTATTGTAATTATCGATTTAAAAATAAGACAGACACAAATTAAAAAAATTAAAGAATAAACAATAATTTAATGTTAAATTAAATTTCTGTATGCTTCTAAATATTTTTTTAAATTAATGAAATAAATAAAAGTAGTGCCAAGATTGTTTACCTTTTAAATCACGACGAAAAAAACGAGGTATAAATACTCTTTATAAGTCCACATAGTCAGTATTTCCAAATATAACCTGCAATTATTATACATTTCTCGGAATTTAAATCCCGTGATCGGTTCTTGAAACCGATTTCGGAAACACATGCAAGGTTCCTGGAATTAATATCAGGGCTGGTTCCAGTGTTACCAAAATACCTGCTAATATGAAATAACATTACAAAGTAACGCTTTGTATTTTCTGTCTGTTACGCTATTTAGGTGAAATGGAAGCGTTGGAATAGGACCTACCCATATCGATAAACTATTGAACATCTCTTATTTGTTATGGGTATTTATTACAAGCTTTTATTTAGTTTTACCTGTCCCGGTGTTTGTAATCAAATCTTGCAAGCTAAATTTCACTCACTTCCCGGTGTCAAATTGAGCTAAAATTTTACACACTGGTCCAGTCCTGATGACAATGCATGTTTATAATAAGTATGACGATTGAACTTCTCAACGGTTAAAAGCAGGGACTTGAAATTTTGCACTTTTAACTTTTTGGTTCTTTTTCTTATTAACAAGTATTAAAAGGTTGTTTTTTAAAAAAGGAATTTTTAAATTTTTTTTCGTTTTATTTGGACCGAAAACTGATATTTAGTCTAACAGCTGAATCATCGTTTGGTTGCGTCTAATTACGACTTTAAAGTGAATTAAATGTGGCACACATTCCTACATACAAAGAATACTGAGGTGGGAATTTTTAAAATATCTGAGATACAATAACATTATACATAACATTTCTTTCATTAAAATTCATGTGTGTCGTTAATGATAATGATGCACTCATCCACATTTCAAACGAAAATTTTGATGAGCATAATTATGTTGGCTGCTTTTACTGAAATGAGTAAAGTAGGCTTAAATTTAAAATAAGTTCGGGGTTTTGTATAATTGAAAAAAAGTAAAATTGGGGCGATTTATAAAAAAAAAAAGTCATATTTTAACTATTTATATATATTTTTTATTGTATAACTTAGAGGCCAAACAAACGTCTTGACACCTTTCATTATTGGTTGATCCCTCAGGTGTCCATGTCTCTCCTGACTTTCAATTTCCGTATACCTTTAGGAAACTTTCATCGCATTGGACAACTTTTACTACGAGTATGATTGCGTTTCAATATTTCTAGTAGTTTAGTTAGTGTGTTGAAATATCTCGACATCAGCTCCACCTATCGAATCTATCTGTCTTCTTAAAACATAATAGGTCTTTCTAATACCACATATTTTTTTATTGAGATCGGTCAAGTTATTTATGAAGTCGGTGAAAAACACATCTACGCTGGGGTTTTTATATTAAGACTAGACGACACCCGTGGCTTCGACGCGGAAGAGTAGTTAAAAAATACATTGGATTTATCCCAAGGGAACCTATAATCGGGATACAATGAATCTTATGTCCTATTCCTGGATGCAAAGTATCAGTGTGCCAAGTATCAGCTTAATCCGTTCAACGGTTAGAGCTTGAAGGACTTACAAACATCCAAATATCCAAACATCTTTACAAACTTTCACATTTATAATATTAGTAGGATTACATCGTTAACTATTAATTTCTAAAGTCGAATAAATGTAGGGAAATATGCTTGGCATAAAAGGTAGATAATTAATCCACTGTTGGACATTAGCAAACACGAAACCATTCGTAGCAATCTACGCGGAACGAAATCGTAGCAAGTGCTACGCCTTAGCGCTACGTCGGCTTCAAAGACCATGAAACACTGCATTTTCGCTTGCATTCTCATTATACGCACGACGTTGAATGAATTCCATTTTGCATTTACTGTTTCATATTATTTTGTAGAACGGAACAGGCTGTTTGTATTGTGTTCCTAAATAATATTCTAACAACGAGTTTAATTCTGTGTGGTATTTATAAGTTGGGGAATAACTTCTCATCACGTTTCCTATTTATATTTTTGTAGTTTTAGCAATCACCAATATTAATATCTTAAAGTACCTATAAACATTTCCAATATGAGCTTGAGTAGACGCATTAGCTTTAGTATAACATCGTCGTTAAACTTAATTGTGATAATGATCATTATATAAAACCTGAACGGATACAGCTACGGAGACGTTTTTGCTCGCTCGTCATCTGTCGCGTTCCCAGGGATATCAATTTGCACCATTTTAATCGTTTTCGATCAGCGCAAAACCATTTTGCCTAGTAGGTATATAGAAATTTAATAGCTTAAGGGTTTTCCACGTAATGTGTAGCTATTACACGAGGTTGTACCTATTTATAGTGAAATCTTTTTCGAACAGAAGCAATTTAAACTTCGATGTTTTAAGATTTTTCATAGTGATCGTCAATATTAAACTGCAAAAATATTTTATTATATTTCTAGGCGGTAGTTGTGTCTTAGTCATTATAAATGTAAGACTTTTTACCTATATGTACCTTTAGCAAATGAGTTTTAAAAAATCTGTTTGTTTGATTACAATTAAGAATTATAAAATGACTACTGTGGGTAACTGGGAATCTATGATGATGTGCGAGTAGGTAGTGTTAATCTGCTAAATTGTTCTAAGTGTCTAATATAGTCTAGTGTGGTAGACTATAGACTTACGTATTCAAGTCTGTCTGTGTTTTTAAGAATTCAAGGTAAGGACCAAAGGTCAATACAAGCAAAAACAACGATGTCGATTATTATAACAGGGAAGATTGTTGCCTTGTGTCCTTCTCACTAGTCTAGAAAAAAAAGACAAAGTAATCTCTAAAAACTTATATATAAAATTTTGTCTCCTGGTAGTTCAAAGAGCACATTCAGGTAAAACTAATTTAAATTCTACGTAATCCAATTTTGATTGTTTATAACAGAAATAAACTTTTAAAACAAATTTCTCCATTGTCTACGTTTTACGCGTCCGAGGATCCGGACGATCGAATCGCAAAATGTCCTGAGAAAGTCTAAATCCTTTTTAACCTCGCCACTGTGTTAGAAGGAGAGCGTGGCGGGGTTTGTTCACCCCGCAGTCGTGAGATTTCGGAAATGGTCGTCCAGAATCGGGAGGCTGCGTCGCAGAGCGCGCGCGCGTGCCCGGCCGCTTCGTCATTGCGACGGAGGCTGTCGTGTGTCGGCGCTGGCCCGTGCAAGCGTACGTACTCGCAGCGCACCGCGTCCGTGCGACCCGCCGCGTCACGCCGCGACCTGCGTCCCGCGAACACGCCCTCGTGCTCCCGGCCCCCGGTAGTGGCGCGACCTCGCCGCCGGTGCTTCCGCGGAGTGACAGTGCCTAGGTAGCTCAGTGAAACGATCCCCCACACCGGCGATTGTGGCGCGATGTAAAGAACCCGCGACCGTGAATCCATGTGTAAGTTGGTGCGTTGTATCTTCCGCATGGTAATAGCCGTCCGATGATACGTACGTAATGATTCCCGCGAGCTAATGGCCCGAGCGAGTGGTATTCGGAATGAAAATGAATGAATTACGAAGTTCCTCACCCCGGGGAGCGACCGTTTTATTTTAACCTCTACCCGGACGACATAGAGTCGCGCACGTGCGGTGTTATCCCAGGTCAAAATGAATACGAAGGTTGATTTTCTCGGTTTCTTTCTAGTTCATTTTCCTGTGAGATAAATATTCCGCGCTCATTATCACTATTGTTTTACGTGGATGTTTACATGTCTTGTTTTATGTTAGTTAAACGGTAACAGGTGTTGACTACTGTATGACTGAAGTTTCACAAAGCAGCTTTTATAAATAAATGGCACCTTTATACGTAAAAATCAATATTGCGAGAAGAAAATATTTTAGATATATTTTTACTACCAAACTTCCACAGTGCGATTGATATACCGATAAAATAGAACAGGTAATGTGTTTCTGAAAGTTTCTATTTTGGAATATGCCGTACCAAGATTTTATAGATTTAAAATCGCACTAAAAGCGTTTACATGACATACGGTGTACATGAATCTCCTTTGTTATTGATTTATACAAAAAAATCTGGACAATTCTCCACCAAATCAAAGATATTATCTCCTATTGATGACGGCACGCAGACAAAGTGTAAAGATTTGACAATAGATTCACTAGCACGCTAGCGATGCGTAGCTTTTTATTTTAGCGTGCATGACTTTCAGAGATAAATGGAAACGAAAATCGTATTCTGTTATTATTTAGCTTGTTTTATTGCCGTGATGTATATAGTTTTTGTTTTAAGTAGGTAAGCGCTTTCGTGTGAGATTCGTCACGTTACATTTGCGATTGTAATTTAGTCTTGGTATTTAGAGTTTTGTCTGTGTTTTGTCATAGAAAGATACGAGATAGGTACTTGTAATATTACTACAATAAGTACATCATGTTTGTTCTGTTGTAGTTACTGATATCCACTGGCATCTACACTAACCATCGAATTGCTCGTGTATTCCTTAAATAAATGTAGACATTAGATTGAGTTTAGTTTATCGGGTACCTGCCTAAGTTCAGTCTATTGAATAGATAGGCACTACCTGCCTGGGTGTCTAGTGATATTTTTGTCTAGGTTATTTATAAATTTAGCCTGGCGGTCTGAGCTTGTTTGCTACTATTGGATATTGCTCTGGCGTCAGTCCTTATCGGCTCAAAGAGAGGTAAAGGATTTTCTTCTACTTGAATAGGCCCAAAGTCCACTTCTTCATGCTTCTTTTTTTCTCTCAGAAGAGTTTGTGGCTAACCAGTGTTTTTGAATCATCACAATGTTTAAAAATGTTACATTTACTGACGCCTCTAACTACTCATTATACTGAGAGTTATTTCACATTTTCTATCGGCATAAGCATTAAGCTTCTATGAAATAAGGAGTTTTCTTTGAAGTTTAAATTTAAAAGAAGTAGGTACATAGAGACAGTCTAGCTTTGTGGTTTGTCGGTTAGCGACTATCTCAAGGGACAGAGCTCATAGTGCGTGTTTTAGATTACTTTCATTATTGCCTTTATGAAAAAGAATATTGCAACATATTTTCAAAGGTGTATGAAATGTGATCTATAATTATTGATTGCAGTGCCCTGACAATAATGTTTAGAGTTATTTAAGTTTTACTTTAAAATTATTACTTTGCAATACCAAAATTAAGGGATGCGTAAATATTGATTATTGTTATATGTATAACTAATAATAATATTATATACTAGTGAACCCGCACTCGCTTCGCTTCGGGAAACCCACGCCGAAACGAAAGTAAAAAAAAGTAGCCTAAGTTACTCCTTGATACATCAGCTGTCTGCCAGTGAAAGTCCCGTCAAGATCGGACAGACAGACAGACAAAAATTTTTTTAAATGTCATTTCGGTATGTGTATCGTGTATACATACGTATGCATTTAGTTTAAAGCTGTTATTTTAATATTACAAACAGACATTTCAATTTTATTTATTAGTATAGATTTGCTTTCGAGTTTTTGGTGAAAACTCATTTCTATTTGCAATTAGTCATGATCAAGTACCTACTTGATATTTAAAAATTATAAAGTTTATAGAGCAATACTATTACACATCACACCCGAATATACATTATTAAATTGTTTAATGGCTCAATATTGGAATACAAAATGGATAAATTGGTAAATAATGTAGCACAAGCCTAAAATTAAGCTTTTGGTAAACCACAACTAAACCATAGTAGATTGTTGAAAGGCTTTTAGGCGAAATGCGCAAGTGTACTCACCGCACTGCTATAAGCCTGTTATACAAATGGAACATTCATTGGTTCTCAGTAGAGGGATAAATAACTATACGTATATACATATAGATACCTATCTACTACACGAGCTCTTGATAAGAAAATTCTTCGTAGAAGTTTCATTTTATTTCCCGAAATGCAACATTTAGGTACTTTTACTTTGAATACCTAGCGATTAGATGGGAAGGTTAGGTAATGCTAACTAGTCCGGTCGTATATAGTAAGTATAGGTAGTAGGTACATCCGTAAATGATGACATAGTTTTTAATTTTAATAGCGGCTTATTAACTTTTCTGTCGTTGATTGCTTGCTTTCACGTCATACCTGTAAGTAATCTAATGTAAAAAATTAAGTAAGTACTGTAAGTAATGCATTTCATTTAAAAGTTTGAAAGCTAAATTGACAGGCCACATCTCAATATTCAATATTAGGCATTAAAATGTCTTACTTTTAGTAAACTTCGTCTGTTACTAACCAGCATTAAAAAATATTTTGTTTAATGATTATGAGTCCTAAATACACTTTGATTTTGTTCTACTGACGGAATATACGTAAAATAAAGTAAAAATTACACGTGACTATAAATTTGAAACTGTGTAATTAGAATAGAGTTTACCACAAACTTGTTACGGGTTGTATCAGAATAATGATAGTGTAGCGTGATTTATAACCCTCTAGTATGGGATTATTAAGTTTATTTTAATTTGCTGAAAATAATTAAACGAAAATAGGTACCTATTTCTTTACTTTGCATTCAATAAATACTGATACGTAGGTGCTTAGTATAAAAAAAAAAATAGTAATCCCATATGGGATTTATCAACAATTTTTTTTTGCAAATGTTCTAACATTTTAGAAAGTAATTAGGTGAATAATATTTAAAAGGTCATCTATGTCAGCTGTTTCTACTTTTAGTTTTAAATAAGTCTTGAATAATGCAATGGATTGTGCTCGCTTCTCTAGACGGGTTATAGATATTTATTCAGTCTTATTTATAAAACATACTGAAATAGCAAGTAGGTAAATATTTTTTCTATTATAATTAATTTTCTTACCTATTATTTTAACCATTGCTCATGTCAAAGGCCGAAAGCCCCAAGTCAATCCGTTGTTAAAATAATTTTCACATTCTCTAAGAACCAAAATAAAAGAATATAAGTACATGACAATATTTAATTGTTGTCTTAAAAAAAACATCTTGTAGAATAAACAACAAAAGAATACAGACAAAAAGAATATTACCTACACAAAGAGAATAACGCATTCAGTTTAATCATCTGGCTGGAGTAAGTGTAGGCCAAATAACGCTACTTTTCGCCATTTTCCGACAGTATATGCTGAGAAAGATGAGAAGCGATACATTTATTATGGCCGAGATATATTGAATCTCCTAATGCAGATACTTTAACTCCTTTCTTTAATTTGTTCTTCCTCTTTTAAGACGTTTCTGTACCTGCTTCTTTTGCTTTGATCTTTATTGTATAAGTATAAGGTTGAACGAAGGGAAAGGGGGGAAAATGTTTAGTGTGTTTCATTGTAACTGTTTATTGGATAGGCTGTTACTATAGCATAAAATGTTATTAATACGAGATACGAGAAATTTCGGAATACTTCTAAATATTTTTTAAATTAATGAAATAAATAAAAGTTGTGCCAAGATTGTTTACCTTTTATATCACGACGAAAAAAACGAGGTATAGAAACCTTGTATAAAATATCCATACGAGTAATAAAACGAGGTTCCTGTTCAATTTTATATTGCATTTAATGTCATAATTATTCTAAATATCTGCCAAAATAGGCCTGTTAAATTGTGACAACTATAACGTGATAATATTGCTAGTAAGAAGCTCCTATGCTGCCATCTAGTAGCCAAGTAGGAACATTGTATAATTCTCCTTATCTCATTTCCTCCCACGTAATTTATTTGACTGTCTCTTTTTCGTTTCATCTACTTTCAAATCACAACGATCCCAAAGAAGTTTTCACTTCAAAATACCTTTGAAGTTTTTTAAAATTATGGCAACCAATTATAATGCATAAACTTTTGTTGAGGTTATATAAAACGCTGATAAGATAATCATAAAATAAACGGCCTTAGCTGACGTATAAATTGAATAGGAAAATGATTTTAACAAAAGGAGGAATAATCGAAGAAAACGACAGAACACGAAGACCTTCGTCAGATAACAGGCAAAAAGGTTTTCGCGTGTAGTACAGCGGTTAAAAAGTGCGGTAAATTGTCGAGTTCTCCGAAAATGGAATGTGACGCGTATCAGGACATCTCTCGTTTTGCCGACACTCTTCGCCTCAACAACGAAAACATTTCGGAAATGAACGTATGTCACAAGCAGTCGCTGTAGAAATAAATGGCAAGTATTCCGCACGTGACATTCGGACGAGTCGGAAATTTCAAATGTTTATTCGTTTCCAAAAAGCACAGTTGCTTTTCCATTTTGTTTTTTGCGGGTCGATTTTTGACGCTGGAATCCGACGCTCAATATCGGTTTTAATATTGGAAGTAGGCCTCGCTACCTCGTATTCATTTAAAACCGATCAAAAGCTGATATTAAAAGCCTGGAATAGAACCACCATCGGTTTCTTAGAAGTTCACAGCTGAGAATAGGCCTCCTTAATGACGTCACTTTATCTTATCGTAGATCAAAGTTGACACAGATAGATTTGCTAATCATGACGCCTGAGTTGAATTGCTTCGTTTACTTATCTTTCCATGATATGCGTGATCTTCCATTGTTGTTAACAGTATGAGGGTGTCAGTTAATAGAATTCCCTTTATACGTTAACCAAGACATTGATAAGAGCCCGTAATAACATAAATGTGCGTAAAATGAGCAGCTTCACTGGCCCGTGTTTTACATATAAATGATATTAAAGAACTAGAATGGTTCATAAAAAATATCTCGTCTGGGTTATAAACGACAGGAGGATGTAAACAGTAAAGCGTAGAGACCGTAATAAAAGTTGAAGAATCTGTGCTATATCACCTAGGTACATTTAACGGGCATGATGAATTATTTTACTTTCATGACCGCAGATCTTTGGAGAATAATTCATTGGGTTGCTAGATAAGATATTGTTTCTTATAATTTATGAAATCGGCTTACGAGTACCTACCTAATATTTTTTAAGTTCAATAAAGACAATGTAGTTTTTATAGTGAAATTTTGTTCGATTAGCATTTAGGTCAAATTCATATTTCAAAGGCTGTATAATAATAAATTATGGCTGTAATACCCATTAAGTAGACGAGTAGGTATATTATAACATTCTCCAGAACTCGCTTTCAGTCCATTTTGACCTCCTTTTCGTTTTCGAGAGCTAATTATGAGATTTTTTGCAACATTTTTGCTTCAGAACGGGAACAAAGACAAATTGCTGCTTCAGCTGTAGTCTACCCAACGTAGAGCTAAGCTAGTAGGTATATAAAATGATTTTCTTGAAATGAACTTTATTGCTATTCTAATAGAGCCTATGAGAGACACATTTCACTATGAGGAATTGCATAAAAAAATCATAAGGTACTCAATACCTTTGTGTCTAAAATTTATTTAAATATGTACAGTGTATTAATGATGAAGTAACTACCTACTGGTAAACCAGTAAACAGTTGACTGCTTACATAATTTTTATTATCTTCATAAAAAGTGACTTTACTATTTCTATTTCTTAATCTTTCTATTATCTAAAAACCACATCAGTTTCATTATTAGTATTAGACTTGGAAGATGTTGCTCAAGTGTAACGTAACAAATAGTCTATGCAATAATAATTAGACAAACCTTCTGAATTTAAACTTTTTGTATCTTCCTATTCTTCTTTGAGCATTTCCTGCCCCCCTTTACGCATTGTTTGCGGAGGCCTTATAACCTATCGACCTTAAAACGACATCTATCCTATTAATGCTTTAAGGCATTCAAAAACAAAAGATTAGGTACTTACTGTCAAGGAAATAAAGTTGAAATTTGTGCGCAGGCGCAGAGCGGTGACTGGAGGCGCGCGCGGGCAGAATGGCTGCGCGGGCCAGCTGATAGCATGCGGGCGGCGGAGCGCCGGCCCGCCCCGACCTAGCCGATCGCACCACGAGCGCCACATTCACGGGTATGTGTGTGTGTAACTTTACGCCTAGTTTCTCTCGACTTTCCCCAGATTTGTTTTACTTTACGGTGGCTGCACCCTTCAGGTTCCCTAGATACTTTTTGTGTCAGAAGAATGCCGGTGACACAAAAAGATATTCAACAAAGTAGGTAAACCAAAACTGAATTAAACCCAAACGTCTTAAGGGTCTGTGAGCTAGACCCAGGAATGACTTTTTTTAAGATCAGGTAATAATTACGATTTTACCCAAATGTTCAGGTTTCGCAAATTATTGTCAGGGACTGCAGTTTTTACTACTAAAGCCGGTGGTTTTAGCATTTGTTAGTATTCCACACGTACGTTTACTATTAAAAGAACTGTGAAAGGTCCACATAGGAAGTTTACCAAATAAACAATTTAATTATTAAGATTTAATTTTAATTTTGAGACTAATATTATTTTACTCAGTAACTAAGCAGTCTCCCAGGCACTCATGTTAGGTATATAAACTAAAATTGTCAATCGCTGAGTGTTCACTGATCTGAAAACGTAGATTAATGCTACAAGGGGAACTTTATTGACGTGCGTTAATTTAGATACTCCCTCCACTTTACATTAATAGGAATACGGCAATTTTTTTTTTTCACAATTATTAATACATTTAAGACACATTTTAGAAAGAAGGAACAAAGGGCAAGATTTAATGCCTAAATGGCATTGTCCACTAGTTAACCTTCTTGATTTGGATAGGTGCTAAATACTTAATAACAACAAAGATGATTTGGGCAAATTAAATAAAACATATTCAAACTATGTGCCTTATATCTATATGATTAAAACAGGATTTATGTTACAGTAATTCTCATTAATGAATTAACTGCAGATACACATACATAGTATAATTTACACTGGGTGTTAATGTTACTCTTTGCGTTAAGCACTTACCTTTGGAGTAGGTACACGTGGATTCTAATAGAGTTATATGAACAATTAAAACTAAATTTCCCGTACATATTGTATAACCTTCTATTTCCAACGACTTAAAGTTAGAAATTTCGATTAATTTTGTCTTGACTAGTTTGATCAAAGCCGTTTGAACCATGGGATTATTTTATAAATATTAAGAGCAATTGATGGGTCTGACACGATAAATTGATCTAATTAACAAACTTTGTTACAAGGGTCGCCGATATCAAATTATATTCCTCAAACTTTGTCGTCCAACGAAGTCGGTGTTGTTAGTTGTTACACTAGTAACTAATAACGATTATACATTTTTTAGCAAAATTATAAATGTTGTTTTGCTAAATAGAGAAACGTTTTTGCTAATAATCTAATACGAAGTTTATTAAAGATGTTCATGACCGGCTGGGGATGGCACTGCATGCTTATCATTATCGCTAAGATATCGTTAAGTTATCGTTCATCGCTAGTGGTTTGTTCGCACTATCTGTGTACTCTACGAATCAAACTTTACGCAAGTAAGATGTCTGAACCCCAAAACAGTAAAATCACTGTTGACTTCTGATAACTAATTGAATAGTTTTAATCATAAAACAAATAGTTGCAGTTTATAGAAGATCCAGTATTACCTAATTTTTCAAAATATAACACAACTGCAAAATGTTTAAATAAACTGACATTTCGGGTAAAGTCGGGCATTTAAATAAAATTCCTACAATTTCAATTAACAAGAATGAAATGGTAGGCTATAAAAAATACACATTTGAATTAAATTTCCAAAATACAAGTAAAAAATGTGAGCGTAGCATTTCATGTAAAATTCTTGTAACTATGTACTATGGCAGAAATATATATATGATTGTTCAGATATTGTAGATTGTTTTTGCTCAACATGAGTCAATAAGTGACTCACTTGACGACTGCGTCGTCTCTAAAGCTTATTAATTTTTTTAATGAAATGATCCACGGCTTAATTAAGCATGGACTCAGGTTCGTGAAACGGGTTTTCCTGAAAAGTTTGAAACGGTCCCTCGTCGGGCAGCTGTGTAAGTACAACTTATTATAAAATTACCTAAAGGGACTCGTCTATGATAGAACAAGGTAAGTTGATAATTTAATAAAAGATATTTTAAGCCGGAATATATTTATAATTTTTATCATTGTCTCAGAAATCTTGCAGGATAAAATGAGTTATAATTACAATAATGGCAAAACGCATTTCAAGGGTTATTAGATCGGGTTCTTTAGTATTAAAAAGATCCATAAAATTCTATTGCCATATGAACAAAACCTCTAATACAAAATGGAATAGAAATGCCTACTTGATGTAGCCATCCGCCCTCATACGTGAACTTTAAAGGTCACGAGCTATATGTTTTTTATACTTATTAGTGACACATTGCAAGGTAGTCCTCGCAGATCAGATACTTTTTTAATAGAGACCTTTATCCTCCTATTTTTACACTGAATTATTTACTTCGCCAAAGTTGGATACTTAGCTAACTCTAGTATCTGAACTATACGGCATAACTTTTGCATCAAAAGTAAAAAATTGACTTGTTAACTTATTCTCAGAAGCAGACAGTGGTTTGTAACCTTTATTACAAGCAGTAGCGTGTAAAACATACATATAACAGTAATAGAAAATTCTCGAATGAAATTTCGTCACACGTGGACGAAGCTCATAATACTAAAAGTAAAGTAGCCATTTACGTCAGTTTATAATATTAGAGGGAACCAGATACCTAAACTTTTAGGAGAACTAAAATAAATGCGCTACTTTTAGTAACATTTTATAGCTCTAATCTTCATGTAACTTTATAACCTTTCCAGGTGATCACATTCAGGGAAGCATCATCTTTAAATACAATAAAGTTTCTTATCTTAACTAGTGAAGCTTAAGGGAATGACAAAAACCTTACTGCTTAAATTAAACCATTATATACCTATATAGTCTACATCTCACTCACGATAGAGACGAATCAAATAACACATCCTTCGTTATAGAAATACACACATATATATACATAATTAGACATAAATATATTCGGAAAACCTTACGCTCCCCCTGACACAGTTGGGTAAAAATAGAAAGGAATAAAGTCGTACACACTGGGGTCAGACTTTAACTATAGTTAGACATCGACTTCTGTTTCGTTCAAAGGTTCGTTTATTAGGGTTCTTACTTCTTACACTTTTTATAGAATTAAAGGTAATTAATTCTGAGATAATAGCGTCAGATTCCTTCCATTATGCGGTTTTATTATCTTTTGTTTTAATATCGTGATATACTTATCCCACTATCGTGTTACACCGTATGGTACTGAATGTATAAGGACATAACACATTAATAACTCACGTAACCGAATATGTGCCATGTATGTTGAGTAAACGTTATGTTATTAGCACCTCAAACAATCATCGCGAGGGGAAGATTTTACGCAAGTGTGATTCTTGGTTTCACTATCGTTCCACACTTTGGAATAAATGTTTGTGGCTTGTGGGAAATGATATGGGATATTATAAAACAGAACAACAAAAAAGAAACAGATAATATTTTAAGCGTATTCGGCGTGAAGGTACGGAAAGTGCCCAATTGAGTTCTTTTTTTTGGAATAGGAACGAGAGGCCAAATAATTATTACTTATAGAGATCTTGAGGACGCATGCAATGTAGTGTGGAACAGTTGCTTCTGTTGTTTACTGAGAACGTAACTTAACAGGTTGTGGGTTAAGACTTTGATGAGCTTGTGCAAAATTATTTTTACGTTTAATTTACAATGATACAAGTAAAATTTTTTTGTGAAGGTAAGTACAACAGTAAGACAAAAAAAATGTAATTTTAAAAAATTTATTACCAATTTTTTATGCTAGGAATATAAATGAAAGTTTGTTATAGAAACCTACGCACCTTCATTACGTAAATATGGAAAGTCTAGCATTTACCTCGTAACATCGTTTTTGGCTCTGAGAGGATATCTTCCACAGTTTAGGATAAGACGAAAGTTTAATTAAAATCTTATTCGAACTAAATATTGCATGCGTCTCTCCTGCGAGCATTTCATTGCGAGCAAACTTTTAGCGAGTTATCTAAAGCGTGCCTGCACGTGGTAATAAAATTTCATTTGCGAGCGAAAGTTCCAGAATTTGCGAGTCTCTTAATTTTTTTGAAAATTTCGGAGAGGTGGCAATGTTTGTTTTTGGCAAACTGGACGGTTAATCCTATATTTTTTTGCATTTGGTTGAAATTAATAAGTATAATTTTTTTGAGAGTCAATGTAAATTTTCGATTCTTGTCTAGTGTTGAATATATCATGGGGCAATTATCCGTGACTTGGGCTCAAACAATAAACAAGTTGCTTCGTGATTTCTTTTAGTTACTACTAGACCTTCGTCTTACAATATAGAGGTAGTATTTTCAGTAACCATGTTTTAGCTAAAGGGGATCGAACATTTTTGTATGGAGCCTGGCTTAGTGTCCGGCCGCCATTTTGTTTTTTCTTCAAAATGGCGTCGTACGATAATTCCTATATATATTGATAGAGGACACTTATACAAACAAAAAAGTATAAGGGTCAACATATCCTAAAATGTCACGTTACGGAGTTATTAAAAAAAAACGGACAGTTTTTTCCTAACCACAGTCATTGCTCTGATCGACAAATAATTTACGGTGACTAATGATTGCATGAAGATGATTGAGATTTATTTATGTATCTACTAGCTGACCCGGCAGACATCGTTCTGCAACATATTTTTAAATATGCTGCTCGCAACTTCACCCGCGGGCTTCAAAAATAGAGGAGGTTCTCAATTCGTCGAGATCATATTATTATGTTTCTTGGTTTAGATGTAATATTGATTGATTGTAAATAATTATTTGTCGATTGTAAATAATTATTTTCCATTATTATAATAAATATACCTACATGTATTTTTTTATTTGTTAACAAGTTAAACCTTGACTAAAACTAGCCACGGCCAACTAAGTTGTGCGTAGAAGCTTTCAAGACGTTGTTTTTACAAGGTAATTAAAGTACTTACCATCAATCTTTTATTGCAAATAACTCTGTAACGAAACACTTTAGGATATGATGTACCTTATATTTTTTGATTCGTATAAGTGTCCCCTATCAATATTTGTATGAATTAACGTGCGACGCCATTTTGAAAAAAAAACAAAATGTCGGCCGGACACTAAGCCACAAAGGTTCAAACCCCTTTACCTACACCCTACATATTAGGATGAGAAAACCGACGCGGGCAAGGTAGGTGAACAAGAATATGTTAATTCTTTGCGGTATACCCCTAAATAATAGATGTCGTAGCAAAGGCCGCGATAACGCTGTAATGTTTAAGACATGATATGACATAAAAAAGTTTTTACTAAAACTTGCGTCCTTCATACCGAAAGAATGGGATTTTAAATTACTAGAAGTAAGTCCTCGGGCATTCCCATATTTTCTAACAACCGTAAAAACCCAGTCCTTAAAAGTCCCAGGCGTGAATAACTTAAGGAATGTTATAGAAGAAAATGAAGGTTTTTAAGCCAGGTTCGTTAGATTACGGATATAGCAGCGGGTGCTTGTTAGTTATAAGGGTGTTTACGTAGGTCCTGCCATTCTTACCCTTGCAAGGTTTAATAGAAATGAACATAAGAGTGATATGTTTACGTTAAGTTTCATAGAAGCTTGACAACATTGCAACGATAAATAATGATATGAATGTATACGTCGTGTTTGATTTGTTAAGTTACCTGAAAAGTATGCGATTACGGATTAGGCACCTACAGTTTTTTTTTAAATCGATGTCATTATAATCGTAGTATAACCAGTTTTTTTTTAATTATTGTTTTCTTTGTTTGTCTTCCTATTTGTGTTATGATTATGATTATAGTGTTCATTCAATGTATTTATTTATTGCTTTAGAAAATCCCTCTATATTTCTCAGACCAGCTTATTCTCCATATATTCGAATATAAACGCTGAATTCATATACATCGGCTGATGAGTTCGTGCTGTCTTATACAAGCTTATAAAGTCTTCCTAACTGATTTTAGTGCGGCGAACTTCTACGTGCGCTAAATAGTGAGTCAAAGTTTGGTCTACTATCTGAGGTAGAATCTACTAAGTATTATACTAGAGTCAAACTACAGTAGAAACTATGAAGTAAATTTTTACGGGATTAGATCATGATATCATTGATTTCTCCGGTTAAGTATTATTAACGTAAGATTTTTTGATATATTTATATTCCAAAAAAATGTGGACATATTTGCATAATTATTTATTACATAAATACTCGTGTTAGGGTCTCGTTACATAAAAGTATCTAACTACACGTAAAAAGTTTTCCTGGTAAAATTGAGTGGAAAAACAAATCAAACTACTTGTCTAGTTACATTAACTTTGTTGGCGAAACAGCCGGATGTAATTACAGTCGAGATTTTCTTGTTTATTGAGGAGTCGGGATAATAATGTACAGGTAAATATTACAGCGCCTTCCTCTTTCTTATAACGACCGTGTAAATGTTTAATTTTAATTAAAAAATAACAAATAGACTTAGGCATATTTTTTGTAGCGTTGAAGTTCTTTTAACGTCTGTACTTAAAAGTGAATTTGTCTGTTAGGAGATGTAGATTAGATCTTGCTTATTCCTAACTTACTTACAAGACAATGCACATTTTTAATCAATTAGTTCACTTTGGACATGGCAAATAGTGTGTTTCATATTTATCTATAAATCGTCCATGTTGAAAATATGGAACATAGTAATCATATTATGCTAAGCTAATTTTCTCCTTTGTCTGCCTTTACTATGAAATTGAAATTCTAAATGTTTTCTAGACTAAAAGTGGTATGAAATCTGATAATACACTCGGCTAGAAAGAAAGTAAATAGACCACGTAAATATAACTGAAACCCTCGCGTACGGAAAACTGAGTTCTAATTTGTTTAACAAATCTGCAGTTGACAAGTGTACAATAACGGCATTTAGTTTTCCGTGTCTACACAAGCATACGCGTCTGTTCGGCGAAACGTAGAATACACATCCCGAGTTCAGGCTTCGATTGAGTTTAATATGTGTGCTCAATTGAATTGCTGGGCGCTAACGTCGAGTTCAGTTACGTTGCCGCCAACATGTTTGTAAGTGAATTTGTTATGATCAGAACGTAGAGTGGAAACGCTGTAGACCTCCGATTTGCTTGGTTACACATGAGATAAAAAATAAAAGAATTTATTATCTGAACGTCCCTGAGGCCCTATTGTTTGTCACCTTTCTGTCAGCAGATATCGGTGTTGGACAAGTGTTTGTTTTGTGTGTCTGATATTTCAGTCATACGACCTTTTAAGCGGGAGTGTTTTAGGGTTCGTTTCGTTTATATGGACTTTAAAATTCGTAAGTATTATTTTTCCAAAGCAATTAGTAGGTGTAAGTTTTTTCTATATTACTATTTTAAATTATATCTTGAAATTCAGTTTTAATTTACATCGTAGATATATGATTCTTAGCCAACAAAGAAACCATATTTCACGTCTAAGCAATTCTTTTCGTCGGTCTTTCTTTTATGTGCGAGTGAAATACAATTATTCGTGTATAGTAATCTCTGTCAGGCTTTGGTAGCCGGAATGCATCACAGAGCGGATCCCTCGCTAAGGTACAGCAGTCGTCGTAAACTACACATATTTACGACCTCCGCCACAGCTACGACCTACCGACCTGCTAGGAGCCACGAGTGGAAACTCGTAAAATGGAAATAGAGCCTGCGAGATTATGTAGAGTTTTATCTACGCACTTACACCTGAAGGTAACTAGTGAAAAGCTAGTGAGTCTTGAAGTCGGGTGTCGTTATACTCGTGGTAGAAAATATTACAGGTATCGACTTTATAAACTACATAGTAGGTACTATTATCCAATGTTACATTTTTGTTACGGTTTGTTAATGTTAAACTACGCAAGATATATTTACAAAATATGAGTAAAACAATATTTAAAAATCATTAAACCAACTTCAAAAATATTAATGGATTTATATGTATAAACTACTAAACCATTAATAGGATCCCTACTTTTAAGTTTTAGCTTACTCAATACCGCACGTCCTGTTCTGATGTTATCAAATAAATATGTTATTCGACGGAAATTTCACTATCCGTAGGTAGGCTACGTACGAATATTTCGTACCATACGGTTATTTAGATGATATTCACGTATTTAGGTAGAGGTATGGCTCCTGAATTTCGTAACAAAATATCTAAATTGCCTTATGATGTACGTAACGTGTCGACACTGTCGACGTACGATAATGGATCTCAATTCTGGGGTGTCGATTTAAGAACATTGTCCAAATGTGCCTTTTCATTGCCATTAGACCCTGGCCGACTGACAGCGAGAGAACGAAAATATTGTTAAGGAATGTTCTAGTAAGCAGTTTGATATAATGTTACCGTGACTGAAATCTTTTTTCTAATCATTACTAACTGGACTAGTAACATTTACTTAAAGGACTAACCTGCACTAAAAGTATTCACTGGGTAACGGTCGTTTCACTGACACTTATCAACAATAATTACTAACAGGACCTACTAATCAACTAACGTTCATCTTATAGTTCTACTCGAGGTCTGTCACGATCTCTATAAGCAGTAGAGGATACTTGCACTGCAGTCTTGTTTGCTTTTCTTATACAATAAAAAAGTTAGCGGATTCAAAATGATTTTATTCTATAAAGACTTAAGATTGGTTTTCTACTGTAGAATAGTACGACCTAAAGTTTTATCTTCCGCTGAATTGGATTTCTTTGCGGCTAAGCTTAAAAGTAAAATTAGCTTGAAGCTTGAAATTAGTTCGTGCTGAATCAAACTCGTTATGTTTCTTACTAAAGGCCACCTTGTAGTCAAAATCTCAAAATAATTGAAAAGAAGTGTTACGTTTGACAATATTTAGACGTGTAAATAATTATTAAGAATTCACTTTTCTACTCTGTATGATTGTTTGACGTCACATTTTTGATAATAAGTTTTTTATATTTTTGGATTTGTTATAATTAATTTCCAGTTTCAGAGTTTGTGACGTTATCAAATCACAAATTGTCTTTGTACAGTATTAAGTAAAAAGCTGAAAATTGATAACGTGACATAATGAAATGTTCTCCTGAAAAGGAACTCATGGTAATGCTTATCAATTTAAAAACCCATTTGCAACTTAAGCTTTTAATGATTTTGAATTTGAAAAGGGAAATGTGGATAACCAGATTACGAATACCTAATCGGGAAACGTTAAAGGCGATTGACTTGTCGACACTTTCTAAATTGAATTATGAAAGGGAACGTTATATTCAAACAAGATTGAATAGGTAGCAAAGTCTCTGGGTAGTAATATAAATATTTTACGATTTAATTACAGAAGATCTTTAAAATATAACTATCGTGATTTCGATATAGTACGAGTACCTACCTACTTAGCAAAGGAAAAATCCATAAACGATTGTTGATTTATTAACAAAAACTCTACTGCATTTTTTTTGAAAATTCGGCGCCCTATATGAAATATACTGGGTTATAAGGTCGTCAAAGACATAGTTAAAACTTAACTAAAATAACGCATCGATGACAAATACCAAAATAGTTGAGTGACATGCTATAAATACAACATACAACAAGTAATAATGGAATTGATTTATATTAGGGTACTCAAAATTTTACATGGTACAGCAGGAATTAATTTAAATATTCATAATAAGTAGTTTACATTTATTGGGTAATGGAGTGTAAAATAAGCACGCACTACGCTTGATTAAATATATCGCATGAACACGTTTAAAAGGTTGAAATGACGATTCAGTCATGTGTAAAAATACACTTTTAACCGTTTGTCCAGGTATTCTGTGATAAAATTTTGATATGTGGAATATAATAGTGACACATTTCATTGAAATCTCTTCGTCATACTTTCTACAATTCATATTTATCTGTATAGAGCTATTTCTTCGAAAGAGTTTGGAGCGGTGCCAGCTAACAGAACGCAAAAGTCTAACTTTTGAACTCACTAATCATCTTTCTACTTATTTTAAAACCCGTTTGTGTGCTTTTATTTTGTATGAATGACATTTTATTGTGAAAATTTTCAGAGGCGTAATGGCATAGTTATGCGAAATTTGTAGAAAACGGCTGATAGGTACCTATTTTTAATTTTGATGCCTTTGGAATACTAGATTTGTAATAAAACCTAAAGACGGTTATTATAACTAAATTCGACCTGATAATTTTCATAGTGTAGGTAGTCTGCAGTGAATAGAGCTGAAGCTAGTTAGTATTCCTGTATTTAATTCCTGGATAAAATGTTTGTTCTCGAGTAGCGGTGACTTATTTGTGCATCTCACTAGCGAGATAGAATTCTACCTTAACTTTAATAATCCTAATAGGTATGTATCTTAACCCTGGTTTAATAAGATTCAGTATTAATAAACAATTTCAGCACGAGTAAATTCTAATTTGCTCTTTGAATATTAGTTAATTTAAGGATTAGCTATTTCCATGTTATCTGGCGTAAATTCAGGTCATGCGTAGGTATATTAAAAGATTTCTTTAAATGTAAGCGAGGTGTTAGTGTTAAACCGCTATTATTACGGTTATTGTTAGAAATAGGTATTCACCACATCTGCTCCTTTACCAGCTATTGATATGAAGAAAAACTTTTACCCTAGTTACTGAAATACAACAGAACGGGACGAAGTCAATATCGTTACGTACCGCTGGGAATAAGTTTGGAATACAAACCGTACAATATTTATAAAGTGCCGGCAATATATGGGCTGCGAAATCGTGTGTTTGAATCATTGTTAGGAAATTATCAATGTTACAGGTAAATTCATATTATTATTGTATTATGTGTGTTAAAAGACCATGCTTATAAGGTGTGCCTCAAATTCTAACTAAAGCACCTTTATTATACTTTGCTCAAGGCAAGTCAGCCACGCACGTGGTTGAAATACGCTATCTAAGCAAGCATTATGCAAATTATGCAAAAAAATATTAATTTGTGTGAGTTTGTTCTACCTACAATGAATTCACTGAAAAGGAGTGCGCGGATTTTTTTTGGAAAATGTTTTTGTATGCAAACTACTATATATTTTATACAAAGTAAAATTATTTTGTGACTAGTGCTACATAAAATATCTGCTATGTCGGTAAATAAGGTAAATATTAATCAACCCGCATCGATATATTAATTTCTTTTATGCTCGGTAGAGGCGCTGCACAATCTTCATACAAAATAACGAAGTAATAGATACTATAACGATAGTACCTAGGTTTAACAAAAGGGTAGAGCTTTAGAATGAACGTTTTACTTATTTGAATGTGACAAAGTTGCGACTGAACTGCAAAGAAGTCGGATAACCATTCTGAACTTTTTACGCCCCTCTTTTAAACAATGTTTGCAACAAAAGCAATTTTCCATCCAATTAAGTTGTGATTGCTCCTAACAGGTGTGTTTTTATTTACTTTTCATACTTTTACGTAGAAGAATTTTAATTACTCAACGTTTATTTGTGTACTCGGTAGCTGTTCTCGCTAGACTTCGGGGAACATTTCTTCAGTCAACAATAGTTTGAGCAGCATTCTTGTCTGAGCGTATTTCGATATTATAATAACAAATTAAAGCAATCTGTTTCTTATAACTAGTAATATAAGGTTCATTATCTCTGTACTATTAAGATTATAATTTGATTTGAGCAAATCTTTCATCAAAATTTGTTTTTCATCATCTTGAAGGAATTTCTAATTTTTATTTAACTTGCTTATATGTACAATATAGGTAATATTGGTAACAAATTTTACGTATAAATTATTTGTACGTACACATACCTAGTTAACTCATAGACGTAGCTAAACTATAAGCGTCTACTTGTTGAAATTAAGCAAAATGAAATTCTATTACATTTTTCGAAGGCTGCTGAGGAAAAATAAACGTGAATAATACGGTACAAACAAACGTAGGTAGTTTCCTAAACTCGGCATTAAGCGCCTCTTGCAGTAATTCATAATTAACTTTAGCACAATAACTAAACTTTGCATTTTAAAATTCATTAAACAATTTTTATGAATTTGTTATAAACATCCAAATAGGTTTATACAAGAGTAATTTTTTATCCTTAGAGATAGTTGTCCATATTACCTAAATTGGTCTTTCAATACTTATAGCAACGAACAAAATTGCTGATGTTATTGTTAATTCAGTATGTAGTGAATTTTCAGTAATCAAAATTCTGATCCTTTGTTCGTTAATGTAATTTTTATTATTATGCATTATTAGATCCATTAATAAGCTATCGTTAAATCGTTATATTATAAAAGTATTCACAGCGATTTATGCGTATATAAAACCATACAAAACATTATTATAAAGAAGGTATAAAAACCGCGGACTAAAATTATTCTCGGTCAATTTCTTAACATGTTTGCAACGATGTGCTTTAATATAATAACGCAGCGAGCCGGCACATTTCCGCCTTATTTCCTAAAGTCCAGTCTTTTGTTTTTATGGAACATGTTAAGTAAATTTATTGCTGTTATTTTTCTACTCTCTACCATGCCTATTCCTTTGGGTTATGTTGGCCAATATTTTTATGAACGTTATAATGTTGGTACTTTAATAGCACATGTTTTAGGATATATTTTCGGGTCTTACAACGAAGAGAAGAAACAATTTGTGTTGATCACATCGATCTCATAGAATCTATTTTCTACCTACCTGTTGTTTGCGGATATTAACGTACTCATAGTATGGAACATAATAAAAGAACTGGTGGTTTTTAATGAAAAAAAATATTTATTGAAAAAAATTATTTATTGAAAAAAATACCAGGTTGTCACTTTACCTACTACAGAAAATACTTGGTACACAAACCGTCCAAAATTTAATCAATAGCTTAGATTTATTTATCGGCTATCGTGCTCAATTACCTCATTGTATCTTGGCTCCAAATATAATGACAACCGACCAAATTTCCAGGCAAGAGTCCAAATACGAGTAACTATCTCAAATACGAACTGAAAAGTTTGAGAAAATATTTTAAACAAGCAACCGCCGTCGCTTCGGTTCAAGAAACTTGATCTTTGATCGCGTTACGTATAGGTATATACTTTTAAACCTCTTCTGATTCACTATAAATTCAAATTATAATTCAAATCAAATTTAACTTTTGATTATTATTATAGTTCATTGTAGAACATAAAAGAACATTCTTCAATTAAAAATGTCATTCAGGAAACCTTTGATTACACTCGTCTAAAGCTCTTAATAAGCCATGCTATCATTAATCATTGTATTGTAAATGAAACAGTCAATATACTCGTACTTTAACGCCGTAATTCAAATTTAATCAAAAACAAGTGCACCTGGTACAACAATGAAACTGCTATTTAATTTTCATAACTCACTCGTTTAATCAATAGTGTGATAATTTAAGTAGCTTGCACAATAGATCTATCTGAAACAAAAGGCAGAGGTGGTTTATGTTCGTTTTATGGTTGAATATTATTAACGTCATGAAAGTTTTTAGGGAATAAGAAACTCTTTAAGTATAATAGGTGCTTATAACTGCATTCGGAAAATCTTTTGGACGTCCCTTAAGTTTCTCTATTTGGAGGTCTCTGAACTATGTATTAGATAAAGTATATAAAAATATTTTTCTATGACAGGTATTCGATGTCAGTTGCTAGGATGGAAACTTGTTAAAAATCAACCTGCTATGTGCAAGGTATAAATTCTTCCAATTGATTTAATGTCCAGTAAGTAAAGCAAGGCATTCGGAGAAAGACTAGTAGCCCATGATTCTTTTTGAGGGTATTTAACACGGTAGAAACGGAGATGGTAGGTATATGTGTTTAGGGCGAGAGGTTGTGTGTTTGTTTGTTTTATGTAATTAACTTGTAAATTGTTATAAATAGGTACCTAACAATCTAGGCACGACATATTTGGTTTATTTACAAATACGAAGATGTCTAGGCAATAGAGTTACCTTTTATTTCTAGAAAGTGTAATAAACTTTTGCGACGTAGTTAAATCATTAATTCAAGGAAATAATAAAATGAGATCAGATAAACAAACACTTTCCATTACGAGTCGCTCAGTTTTTGTGACATTAAGAACGCTAATTAAGAAACAACAGATCCGTTAGCTTATTTTTTGTCGTTAATTAACTGCTACGTACCATTCTCTGAATCAATTAGGTACCTAATTCTAACTTTTAAAATCTGATTGTGAAAAAGTTAAGTTAAGTTAAGTTTTAAAATCTGATTGTTAAAATAAGAAACTTGACAAAAATATAGATGATTATTTAAAAAATACGAATCTACTTGAATGCTATGATCCATTTAAGGGCGGGCGCAAACATCCAGAATTTTTCAGAAAATCAGATTCTGAATTCTGACTCTGAATTCTACGAGCTTGGCGCAGACGTCCGGAATTTGTCTGACGCTGACGTCTGAATTTACCCTGACAGTAGGGGAGAGCGGGGTAGAAGAGTCAGGCGTAAGTTGTGCCAACGCAAACATTTCCATTGTACGCCATAGAATGGCTAGTATATTGGGACTTTAATGTAATACCTTTGTAACACCTTATAACTTTCCTATGCTATGACATATAAATGATTCTGATTCTGATTCATAATAGAAAAAAACTTACCCCTGGCTCTTTCAACCCTGCTCTCCCAACTAGAAATTCCGAATCTAAAAATATCCGCACGTTTGCGCCCACCCAAAAAAGTCTATTCTTTATTTTTAAAATGTTTTTATTTATATTTATTGTCATTTAAGGACGATTAGAAAATACGAAACAAACAACCTAATAATATTTTATACTTTTATATGGTTAAAAATATGATTATTTATCAGGCATACGTAAAAAATATAGATTGGGGGTACAATAAAAAATACATTGCCTATATTACTCATATAATGGAGAGTGGAGACGAATCCAATGACACCTCAATTTTGTTTAAATCTGTCAGGCTGTTTGGGCTGTAGAGCGTGCCAAAAACATGGTCATACTTACACAGTCATTCAAAAATAATAATATTTTTTTTAAAGTAAAGTCCATACTGAATGTTAAACTGTACCTAATCGTATAGTATTAGGACACCGTACCGTATAGTATAGTAACATTGTGCTAAGATCTCATATATCTACCAATCGACCTGATGTTATTTACTGCATGTGCCTTTAACGTTCGACCTGTGTATTACATATACTAGTTATATATGTCGATGAGTTGCGTGCTATTGGACGAATCGACACATTACGGCGCATAAAGCAAGAAGATCACTCCCCTGTGCCCTGTTCGCTCGTAGTCGAAGACACCGCCATACTCTGAGCCCTTATCACCAACACGTTATTGGAAACTGAAAGTCCTATCAATTTCCTGTCCTATTTTTGTCGTCATTTGCCGTTCAGTGACGTGTTTCGTGGAAATGTATTGGATTATGTTGACAAGCGATTCCTCGAAATCGTTTAATCTGACAAATGTACGCAATATTGAATCGCGTCCTATTTTTGTAAACGTATTTTATTGTAACAGCGACGTTAGCTGCTTTTACTGAGTTTAGCGTCGTTTACGGTGTCCTTAACAAAGCTTGTCAAAAGGATAGCCCCTTTATTGCTTTGACATTTTTCGGATTCTATAAATTCTGACAACATACGAGTACAAGCTCATTCGCGTGTCTATTTGTATGTAAACAATTTTCCATAAATTTATCGCTTCAGGAAACAATATAATGAATTCTAGGAGGTTGTACAAAGCCCGGTGACTTCCAAGAAGCGTTTAGACCTCTGCCTCATGATTTGTTTTGATATCGTGGATATAAATAAATATAGATTCAGTCACAGAGGCAATACAAGAAATTCCCTTTTTCCTGAAATTCGCTCATTTTTTTTTGCTTTTCGAGCAATTTCCGTAAATTCTGCGCAAAAGTAATGCTCAGTAAAATAATGAGATAGGTTTTTTCACAATTTTCCGACATTTATCCTTAGAGGGTGCGAAACAGGGAAGAAAATTGGTAGAGAGTAAGTAATAATAATACGTACATTTCTTGTATACAAGTACAATATGTAAGACGCAATAGGAAATTCTGACGTATGTTTTTGATGAAGTTCATGAATATTTATAGACTGTGGAGTTTCCAAAACGCTGAATATTTAAAGGTTGACATGGGGTGTTGCCGTTTCAGTAAGAATAATATTAATGTCGTAATCAATACTATTGTTTATTTATTATATCAAAAGCTATATGAATGTGTCTTAATAGAAATTGTTAAGTAGCAAATTCATATTGATAAAACGTCCGTCAACAGCTATTTCTGAATAAACTCAATTTTATTCCAAAACTTTGCAGATGTCTAAATCCCGTTCAATATTTTTTTATGTAAGGGATAAAATGAAATTCTCATGAAAGCCCATACCTGTCATATGTCGAATTCGGATTTCAATTAGTGCACTGAAAACAAATATTTGTTTATGTACCTACATGGAGTGTATATCTCACGGAGTGTATATTTGTTCATATCAAAAGTTTATTTTGTGGTTTGACTCTGAAAATATTTATTATTTAACCTACTATGTTTTATACTTGTGATTAAATTTTTTCTAATTCATTTTCACAAAGAAATATCTAGAAGGGCGTAAAATGATTGTCCACGCGTAGCTTTAAAGCTACTCATCGAATTTGGACCATTCTTTTGTTGACCACAAGTACATATATTAATAGGGGGTAAACTCCATATTAAACACGCTTAAAAAATTAACAAACAGACATTGTCCATCGAAACGGGTTTGAATCTGTTCGGAAGTGTTAATTGAACGAAAGCGAAAAGACGTGTGTGCGTCGAGCGTAAACGTCAGAAACAAAGTACATAGCTACATATGTTTAACATTTGTTACTCTGTATTATTTCGTTTGAGTTTGAGTTAGCAATGTATAGCGAAGTTGAGATTGAGTGGT
>LGAG01000147.1:59465-90054 GCA_001278395.1 Lerema accius
CCTCTCCACAAGGTCGAGACGCTCTCATAAAGCTAGGTAAGTTCACTACCTAACTAGTTAAGTTACCCTAGGCGCGCACTAAGTCTGGCTGCCTACTGTCATGACCTATTCCGTTTTAATACCAAAAAGTAATACCATTGTATTAGTTAATTATCCCAGTGAATTTCTATTCCGAACGATATTGATGATCATCATACCGTGAAATGTTAAAAGTAACGCACCGAATAATATTGGTTATACGTATGGTGCAATGGCTTAGTCAAATTTTGAGCCGCTGCGTCGTTCAATGGGTTCTAAGTTCGATTTCCAGCGAGGCAAAAATATCGATGAATTTTAGTTTCTGTCGGTCTGGGTGTATGTTCTTTGTCTATCTAAATGAGTTGTCCATCATACTCACGACACAGGGAATCCTAGTGTCGGGCTTTAAGTATGTAGCGTGTTAAAAAAACTTATAAATAGAGCTACGAGAAATATGCTAATTATTCTAACTTTAGTGTAGAACTGTAGAGAAGGTAAAAGTCTAAAGATAACATTAACTACCTTGGATACGTTTTATAATTTAGTATTTTATTTTATTAGCAAAGATCTTGAAGTTGAACCCAAGTCAGTTAAGTGAAGAGGGTTTGAATGGAATACCACTTAATTTTAATCATTGAACTTTAAGGTAATTGAAATTTTAGGAGGTTGTTTTAAGATGATAACCGAACTCATAAATGAACTCATGAGAACCCCAAATTTTCGTCAAAATCGAAGGTGCAGCAGTTATTCAGTTAGATATACAACAACAAATATACCTGAAAACCATTAGTATCACATTTATGTAGGCAAAGCTACAAGCGACAATCAATCTATTAAAAAAAAAACAATTTCAATGGTAAAAATTATGTAATAAGTAACTTATCATCTAATGGTATCTCAATTCCTACTTTCCTTATATTAAGTTGTACCCAATCTGTCTTAAAAATATCTATAAAATATTTTTGATGCTTTATTAGCAATGTAAAAAATCTTTGAAAGTTTCCAAGTCGAGAAACTCCATTGTTTAATTTAGATTTGAAAGGGTGAGAAGAAGGTGACAATATTATTGTAAGTTCTCAATATTACGTCGTTATTTAAAGCTAGCGAACGCCGGAAACGTGTTGACAGCTGTAGATATGAAAAGTCTTCAGAGCTCTGGCTCGTTTCACACCGGATGGCTACTTTACAAAGATATTTTAAATTTGATACTTCAATATGATATTCTCCGTCATTTTTATGAGAATGTTAGAATGTAGGGAGTTGAGAGGTTGGTTTTTACATCGGATCTCTATGCAGATATTCATGGCGTCAATATGTTTTTTTTTTGCTGAAGTGTAGTTAAAAAAAATCTTATGATCAACGAATCTATTAGTTAGGATCTCATAAGTTTTTAGAAATTATTCTAGTCTAGTATCTTAGTTATGAGATAACCGTCTCGGCGTATATATTAATCTAACAGTATTACATCAAATCAATATATCGTCGGCTAAAATTCTTTTGTTTTCCTATGTACCTCATAAATCCCTTTTACCCTTTCTGATTAGGGTAAATATAAAGCTATTTTTGGTTCGTACTTGTTATTTTCGGATTACAAAAGAACTGTACCTATTTATTTATAAGTGAAAAGTCTATTATACCTAATATTTTTAGATCACCCTTTTTAAACTTTCTATTTTCGGGTTAAAACGAAATCGATTAATATTTTGAATGAACTGAATTATTTCAGTTCCATAGTTTTAAATTAGAAAATGAAAGTTAGTAGTAAACGAGTATGTAGATATGTGTAATTAATTGGTTGGGATTCAGTAGAATAATTTATTTAATTAACAGTTTCCTGCTGCTATTTCGGGGTCCAATACCCAAAACATATTGCTGTGCCATTAAGAGCACGTGTAAACACAACTCGAAACTCCGATTTCAAGTTGTTTCTGTTTTAAACAAAATTTATATTAGACACATCGTGTTTAGAATATCACTATAATTTTACCTTTTACCAAATAGGCGATACCAATAGTATTAATATATATTATATAGTAAGTATAATTTTATGCGTCTGTTAATTTCGTCATGTACATCATATAATTTAAGACTTGAAAGATTGATTCTAACCACAAATTTCACTGAGGTAACGGTGCCTCTTGGCAATTAGCGAAAATAGGATAAACCCGGCCATAAATCATCTTCGTTCACTACGCCGTTTAATATTCTACTTTAAACGCAAAATACTTCGACGGAATTATGGGAAAAAATTCAGAAGGTTGTTTTATACGAACATGTAATTAATAATTCTACTAATGATAGGTAATCATGAATCAAGTTTTTTAGTTATACCTAGCGATATCATACAATTAGGAACTTTATTAAGTAGGCAATTTAATTTGGTGATTAAGTAAATGCTTCGCTTTACTTCCTCTTCAAAGTTAGTTTAATCTTAGTACATTCAAAATGTTCCCGGACATAGAAACTGCTTCTAACTTTTACGTCATTATTTTTATACCTTTTTTCATCTTTCCTTTCAATAAGACCAAACCAGCGGAGCAAATGAAACGGGAACTTTTCAATCTTATTACTGTCTTCTTTCAAGCCACATTTTTCTTTTATCACGCAATTTGGCTTTCCATCACGCTGTTTATCACAAAATATAGTTCACATTCCTGTCACGACTGTCTTATTTATCTTACATTCTATTAGGGAAGTTTTATGTTTTCGTTGATTTGGGGATTATCTTAACTCAAAAAACCTTGCTATTTTTGTCTGACTGCACTAAAAGGAGGGTAATGTTTTTTCGACCGTATGTATGTATTTAAATAAATAAGAACGGAAACATTATTGTTAACGGAAGGATGAATGTTCGTATTATTCGTTGTTCTGTGGTGTCAATGGATTTGTCTCCATTGTGAGATGACATTTTTTTTCTACATTATGTTTTATTAACACATTAGTCTTTGTTTTTCTAATATAATTCTTAGTAAATGAATGCCAGGTTGAATTTTTTTATTAAAAATGCAGAAGATAAATTAATTTTCTTAAAGTAATGGTATCTTTATGTGAAGCTTTAAGCTTGAAAATGAATCACTGTTTTATTTTGTATAGAAATAAAGAATACTCTAGGTAGTTTAGAAGTATTAATTCTGTTTGAATTATTTTGTTATTCAGATAAAAACGGGATGCTTCATGTTTGTTTTGTTTCACTTATTCTTAGAAAGATACAATACTTTATTTTTATAAAATGTTGCTAAAAAGCTCAACGAGCTTTTAAGACTTTTAAGGATCGATATTAGTTCTTGTCTGCTGCAAGGTTATGTTGTTTGTAGTTGCCAGCTAGCTACATACATATTATTATGGTATTATTGTAGTGTTTGAGCATCGATAAAAATAGTGGTATTCTCATAAATAAGGTGGCATCAATAAAATGCCAATCCGTTACATTTCCATTAAAATTATGAATGTATCCCATATAGCTTTAAGAGGCTTTAATACAAATTTCCTAGTAGTAGTTTTGCAATTGCAATTTCATACTGGTTTTTCAGGAACCGTTGAAATAAAGCTTCCATTATCATAATCCGCAACGCTTTTCATTCGACTGAAAATATCGGAAAATATGTAGGCACTATATACTATAGTATACAATCGAGTATTATATACCACTGAGATCTGTGAGTTTATATGATGTTTTTTTTATGATTACTAGTGTACTACCTAAAATACTTTGCCGCTGGTGTTTATTGGATATTGCACCTCCGTTCCATTATTTTAGTGTTCAATTTTATAGATCCGTAGTAAATTGAGAACCATAATTTCGCTACGTCTGCCTGTCTTTCGATGTAGCTCAGAGACCAAGCATTCTATATGAAAAATACGAGTACATAATATTATTATCAACGGAACGTTGTAAATATGTGCACAAGTATCTAACTCGCAGTAAATAATAATTCTAATTAGTTTAATGACGCTCCTATAAGATTACATACTTTATGTTCAACTTACCTTTCGACCGCGGCTTCGCCCGCGTGGAATTCGGTTAAAGCGAGACTTTTTCGCGATAAAAAGTAACCTATGTCCATTCCCAAGTTCAATTCTATCTTCATACCAAATTTCATCAAAATCGATTCTGTGGTTTAGGCCTGAAAGCGTAGCAGACAGACAGACAGAGTTACTTTTGCATTTATAATATTCAGTAGGGATTATACGAGTAATAATGTGTCAAAACGGGGTTCTAATATTGTGAATACTAGATACCTACGAATTGTTACACTTTAATACTTAAAATAATCATGTTATGCGACATACATTATACACTCGAATTGGTATATTTACCTACTTGTTAAACTTGACCACGAGCTAGTAATTGCATTATTAACTCAATTTGCATAATAAATGAAGTTCTGAACTGTGTAGCATCAAACTTTATTAACGTGAAATATTTATTAACCACCGTTTTCCACTAATGCAGGTAATTAATACAAACGTTTTATTGCTGCATAAACTAGTTTTTGACAACTGCAATAGTGAGAATTTTCAATGCCATAAACCTGTACGTGTTAAACGAATAGTTGACAAGGAAGACTAATGATTGGTCTTATTAGACAATGTTCTGTCTATAATTATATTTGTAACATGAAAAGCATCACTTATTCGTTACTGATTTGTAGGTACATATAATATATTATTATAATGATGAATTTAAATCTCTATGTTATATTCCAAATATTAATATGTTACAAAATAAGTACCTACAAATTTCCGTTTCCGAAACACTGGGAACACAAGCTAAAGGTAATTACTCCGAAGTTTTAGCTGCTACGTCAGAGACCTTGTTAGCGGAATTGATGTCATATTAAAATCTCCTCTTTGTAACGCGAGTGAGGTCCGTGCGATATCAAACAGTGACGTACATTCAGCGTCCTCACAAAGGCAACATTTTACGTCATCTAAAATTACTCCCAAAGTGTTACAAAATAATAAAATACGCTCCTTTGTATTTTTACTCATGACGGAACAGAGATGGTACTCGTATATGCCTTTAGGGCGAGATGTTGTGTATTAATTTAATTTTTATTTATTAATGTGTTAGTTTGTGCAAAGGAATTTTTGGGATATATCTCTATAATTAATAGACCAAATTAGGTATTAATCTAGATTCAGTTAAGAATTCATAATCCATCGACGATAGTTCCCAGATAAGAGTTATGGCGCTAACTATATTAGCTTAGTGTGCTGCAGTTGTGTGGTGAATTATCGTTCCCCATTTATCTCTAAATCTCGATACTTTTATCTATCTATTACTTCATAACAGTCTTCGGCAGTCTTCTGTGTATGATTTGTACTAAGTGTTGTTCGTCTATACCCGTGGTCTATACTAATGATTGTTATGAAAATAATAATCCCTTTTACAGTTACCCATAAAAAATCACCAATTAACGAATCAAACCGCATCTTTGAAGCCTTGAATACAAAAAATTGTAAAGCGAAGCGTGAATTCTTTTATGTTGTATTTTAGTAAATTATTAAGTGATTTTTCCGAGTCCTCCATTGCCTCTTCGTAGCTGTAGTATAAGAAGGATATTTCATTTACTTTATTGGCTATATATTGGAGTCATTTCAGGATCGTATAAAATCTTTGCAGTCGCAGTAAGAGCCTTCTGGGAAAGAGTCAATTCTTTTAAGTTTATGTGGCTAACCCCTATTAAATCGTTTACAGTCTTTTATTCGTATTATTAGCCATGTATACGCGTTTTATTATTTACTTATTTCTTTTTCGTCAGTGGGGTTTTTGTAGTAACATGTTGCTTTTAGCTTAATTATCTGCTAGGTTCTAAATTCAAAAGTACTTTTTAGTGTGTCTTTTGTGCGTGTAACATTGTACACGATCCTTATGCTTCTTAAAAATGCATAAGCTTCCAGCTTCTAAGTCATTAATTCATTTACATGAATGATCGATCTGTCAGAAAGTTACAATTAGTTTTATTGAGTAGATGAGCTGATATGGGCGGTACAGTAAGTATGTGCCCTTCAAAGTGCTTAAATAAACGGAACTGTTTACCAGTTACCACTAGACTATTATTGGCAACCTCCTTAACAACTAGATCTGGTAATTGCTGAAGACCACAATATAACTCCAGTTAGAGCTTGCTAGTCCTACCACAAGTCCTACCACAGTGAAATATTATTTCAAAGCCAATCAAATTCTTCAATCAGTGATATCTTACTGTGAAAATATTCGACGAGTGTTAAATTAGAAAACATTATGCCTTTAAGCGCACCCTGTGCCATTTAAGTGAGCGTGAGCTTTTCGAGGACCTGTCTCTTGTTCGTTGAAGGAAGCCAAGGGCCCTTTTCTCGAGCACGCCTTAATCATAAGTGGGAACTCGATCATTTTCCGTTATTTTAAGGTAAAATAATAGGGCTTCAATCCATTAGCGGCCCGCTATAGGGCAAAGGTCTCTCCTGGTAATTGAGAAGGCCTGGAGAGAATGGTGACGTGCTGCTCAATCTTCGTCTCGGTAGCTTTTATGTACAAATAAATATTTTTTAAGATCTCTACAGTAGAAGACATTATACCGGAAACACAGAAATAATGTCCTTGTGTGCCAGTCGTAAGTGATAGATATCCGAGTTACGTTTTCATAATTCTGTGGGTAGATATGATAAGCCATCAAATTGTTCCAAATATTCTCTAAGACAACGTAACGGAAAATATTATACATATTTTTAAATTACGTATAAAGACCCAAACTATGCAATGGCTTCCTACTGGGTTAACGAATGATATATGGTAATTAAGGAGCGTAGGTATTACCTAGAGTATAGTTACGGAATCACAAACAACATAAATTACGAACGAAAATCCACATTCGCGTTCGCAATAGGGCTGACATGTTACAAACGGTTTTAGAAAGCGAACAACTCGGTCTTAAATCGTTTGTCGAATAAAACTGATTTTATTTTCACAGAGCGTCCGTTTCTCGTTTCAGCACCTTTAAATCTCGTGAAATGTACGTTCTACCGCGGTTATGTTAAGCCCGTAATATTGGAGTATTCGAACGTGGCAACAGTGCGACAACAAACCGATACCATTTTTGAACGGCTTATATTTTATTTCACGGCACGGCAGCTCTCACTGAAGGATTTTTTCGGGCTCCGGTTCCGCAATAGCACATCGGAAAAGCAATTTCTACGTGGCCGCCCACCCTAAGTCGATTGAGTTCCTCAACTTACATTTTTTACCTTTTTGCGGATGTACAATATATAGAAAAAAGCATAGATAATACTCGTAAGGAGGATTAGGTCTGTGAATATAGATTTAGTTTCGTTTTTCGGGATCCTTTTTGTTTGTAAAATTCGGTGGTTTTTAGGTTAAATATTTACTATGTTTAAGTAACTCTATCACATCAAAAATTGTAAATGAAATAACAATTTCTACTATAATTTGTGCCTTTGTCGAACACCGTTTTTGTTCAAGAATTAAAGAGAAACGTAAGAATAAATGACTTTCGTATCCTAATCTTTAATGAATGAAATATATTATATTAAAACAGGGTGTAATAAAGTGTTATAAACTCTTTTACAGATTGTATTCAGGTTTGTCAATAGTATTTTACAGAGTAAAGCAAAAAGTAACAACGTAACTATCTCAAAGGGTATGCGTATTATTGTGTGTATTATTCATAGTGACTTAAATAGTTGGCGGAACATCGTAGTTAAGTATGCATTAGGCACCGAACATTGCTAATGACACTACTGGGTTTCTGTACTAAAGATACACCTTAAGTAGAGTTATAAGTTTAATCGAGTCAATTCTGGACTAGACTTGGTTGCAGTAGCAACTATTTAATTATCTTTCGTTTCGTTTTTTATAAAAATAACTGATATAAGATTAGATGAGACACGAGATAGGAAGTGATTACTATTTCCCAAGTACGAGAGCTCAATCAGGACATTAGTAATCATTATAATCATAGACATAGTGTCTGTGTGTGGACTGACTCACGCCAGAGAGTGGTAACTTGCTAGGTGGAATTTCACAAAAAATATAAGTAAGTTAGTAACGCTACATAATTGCCTGAATTGTGAGTCCTATGGACAACACAAATATACATAGGGTAAATAAATGTAAAAACCTAGACCGAGAACCAGAATTTTAAGTTCCTTTTTTGCTAGGAATCGAACTATGGGCCCATTGCACAGCTTTCCGGTATAAAACATACGAGTCATAATTAGTTAATGTTATCGGTATATTTTTTTTTGTTACAGATTAAAATTGCTGGGTGCCAGCGGCGAGGCGCCACTCCTGAGCGGATGGCGGAGCACCCCACACACGCCCCACACGCCCGCCACACCCGCGCCACATCACTCACACAATCATCTAGCCACACCACATTGTAATGGGACCGACAGGTATGATATCACATCAATTAGTATGTTTTTATATAATCAATGAATATATTCACAATAATTTTTTTTACAAGAACCAGCACCTTATTTTATTTTACGCTCTCTGCCTTATTATGGTTGTCTGGTAGAGAATGCTGCAAGCATTAAGCCCGCCATTTGTACACAAAAATGTGCAATAAAGTTAATAAAATAAATAAATTAAAGGATTCTACGCTCGATATTTAACCATAAGGCATTGTAGCAAACAATAGATTATATAATTAGGCCATTCAATATCTCTGGATGACAGTCAACTGTCAGTCAACGGGACCTTCTAATGTCTCTATGTATCAGACGCAGTCTAGTAGTGTGGGTTTTGTTTAATTTTAACTAAAGTAAATCTATAATACATACTATACATAAGATAATATTTTCAGTTCTTCTCCGTGTAAAATTCAACTATGTCAAATATTAAACTTCTTCGTACCTGCATTATTCGTTTATACCTATGACTAATACCTATACATAACAAATAGACAACGTTTTTTTTTAAACCGGACTAATGAGCACATTAGCTACTTAATGGTGAGTGGTCAGCGTCATCCATACACATTAGTAAAACAATAGGCATGAACGATGCGTTGCCGCCCAAAAAAAGTAGAGGCGAATAGAAATACTGGCTTTCAAGCTTTCCCAGGTAAATTAATCGAGTCGTTTGGCGTCTGATTTAAACAAGTACCTACAGGTACAATAACAAATTGTTATTGTTGTTATTTTCCATTGAGCCTTCTTTTATAAAGGAGAGTGAGTCTTTTGAGCGTTCACGGTGACATTAATGAGCGACAAAAGTTGCTTGTGCAAAGAAAAGTTAATACAACATGGAGTCGCTTGTCAAAGAAAATGAATAAATACTTACGTGGGCAATAATTTTACATTCTCTTGCTATTTATAGGGAATATCACGGTTCACAAAATTATGTAAGTGTCGTTGGCTCTAAAAAAAAGCTCTAGAGCGTACCCAAGAAATGGAGATACATACAGTATTTTAGGTTGTCCTATTAAGCATGCAGTTTTACGTGAACCTTGTAACAGAAATGACACATTTTCATTTATTATTCACAATTTTCTAGTAATGTTTTAAGTAATTTCATCACTTCAAAATCCCATGTTTAATCAAATATTCACAAAAAACTGCTTTGAAAATGAAAGTTTTTCTTTTGAAAATAAGTTGAAAAATCCGACTATACATCGGTACAAGTTAACGCTCTAAAATCATTATCCTCCTTTTGGCGCAGACTGGTAAAAATCGCATTATTTACGCATAATAAACCTACAAAACTGTGACCAACACACGAGAAATATTTATTTTAGACGTAAAGTTATACTAGCAACGAACTCTTGAGACCGAGCCGATCTAGATAAGCGAATTTCTTACTGCAAGCGTCGCATTACAGATCTCCCCGAGCACCAGACAGATTAATTGGAAACACTCGATATCATTGCGGTTTGCGCCCAGGTGGGGAATATTCAATTATTCCAACCCTGAGTTACGTACATACTTAACATGCCTCGAAAATCCAAACAATCAACGAATGTAAATAGAACTACATCGTGTAAATTATCTTATGTGTAGATAAGCTCAAGTTAAAAATCCAAACGCGGTTCCCACGATTTTTACATTGTCGTTTCTTGTATACAGAAACGCAGGATGAAATGGTGGCTTAAAAAGCTACTTCAATCGTAGAAGCAATGTCTTAAATGCAATTAATAATTGACTTAAAAGCCTAAAAATATACTTTTTCTCAACTCAAATCAAATGCTATTCAAACGGATTGTTTTTAACGAGCGTTTAGAACCGCGCGTCCTCTGTGCGTTTACATCGCGTTTTTGGTATTTTTTTTGCAGCTTGCACCTTATTGTATGAACAAAAGTGAAACGTACTGAGAACGTGCGTTTGTGTCGATAAGTAGATCTTAATTGTAAATATTTGTTGCAGTGGTAGCAGAGGGGGTCTGCGACGTCGATCGACGTACACCAGCGGTCGGTTGCGGTCGGGACCTAACTGGTCGTTCGTATTCGACCCAGCCGGCCGGCTGTGCTACTACTGGTCCATGGTCGTCTCCCTCGCCTTCCTCTACAACCTTTGGGTCATCGTCTATAGGTTCGCCTTCCAGGAAATAAACGGTGAGTGCTTGATAAGTTATAGGTGTTTTATCATTACTAAGATGTAAACGTATTCTATGCTTAAGAATTTTCAATTCGTTATATGTATTGAAAAATATATTTAGGAGTAGTTACGTTTTTTCTCAATTCAAGATACATTTATATTTTTTGACAGAGGTATTTGATTTGTTTAATATTCTGTGCAAGTGTTACATAGCTGCGAAGTCTCAGACTACAGGATTTATATGGTCTTAGCGTTACACTCTCAACTCATTTCCATCGACGGATGAACTTGAACGAAAACGCTTAAGGGGATAAAAATCCAATTTTGACTCTCGTTGCTATGCAAAAGACGGCGGCATTTAAGATAGTAACCTAGATTAGCAGCGAGAGTCTAGGCTGCAACGACTTAGCGAATAGTTTTCTTCAACTTGTACCGCGGAGAATTAAATTGCTTACCTAAATAGCTTTTTCGAGTTAAATGTGTCGTACCAAAGGCAATATAATACTTTGAACAGTACCTCACGATGCTTTACTGTCAGAGTTTCTCATTGTTTCATTACGTTTCGCAGCTGCGATGAGTTTCAGCAACACGTAATCTTATTCGGGACTCCTTTTAAGTTCCCGTTTTGTATTGAAATTGCTCGCAATTCTTGGGAGTTGACTGAAAAAGTTTTGTTCAAAGGGACAAATTAATTCATTTACCTGAGCAAACTTTAATTAATTTAGCTTATGGGCTTGTTCGTTACAACGGACTCGCCTCGTAGCTCCCGTAAACGAATTAGGTTACAGCATTTTTATTTTATTAACTGTAAAATAGTACAATGAAGGAATTAATTTTACTTGTTTCCTTTGTTTCAGGGGAGACGCTGATAGTGTGGTTTTGCTTAGATTACTTTTCGGACTTTCTGTACTTAGCGGACATTTTGTTTCATTTTCGGACTGGTTACCTCGAAGACGGTGTGTTACAAACTGACTCAGCTAAGTTGCGTGCGCATTATATGAACTCTACTACGTTCTACATCGACTGCTTGTGTCTGCTGCCGCTGGACTTCCTCTACCTGTCCATCGGGTTCAACTCCATCCTACGCTCCTTCAGACTTGTCAAGATCTACCGGTTCTGGGCGTTTATGGATCGCACGGAGCGGCATACGAACTATCCTAATTTGTTTAGATCGACCAGTCTAATTCATTATTTACTAGTGATATTCCATTGGAATGGGTGCTTGTACCATATAATATATAAAAACAATGGTTTTGGTAGTAAAAACTGGGTGTATCATGATACAGAGACTGCGGACGTAGTGAAACAGTATTTACAAAGTTATTATTGGTGCACGTTGGCGCTTACGACGATAGGTGAGTTTTTGCTTCATTTTCTTAAATATTTATCTACGAGTAAGTTATTGCATTTCCTTTGAATTTCGGTAATTGTGTATCAGATAAAACAGATTAACAAAATATCAACACAATTCTTAAAAGGCTGGGCAGCGATGTTTACTTCAAACTGTGATTTTAATCAAAGAATTTTTAAGAATGGAGAGTGAATCTACTAATAACGATTATAAACAAACGAAGCATTTGAACCCAGACTTCAAGACTATTGTGTTGGCAGTTTTGTGATACAATTATGAACACAGTATAATACTTTGCATCCTCGAAATTTGAAAAAAAAAAGAAAACAATTTTTATTTCGTATTCATTCTTATATTCTTTAATTTAACCTTTAAGGTTAAATTCTTATATTAAGTCCTTTAAAAAAGTTAGCTACACGTTTTGGGAATAAAGTTTAGGTAACATACGTAACATCATTAGTGTGAAAGTAAACCCGTCATCCGGGCTTGTTATAAATTCAGTGTTGACCTCGTTATCTATGCTAGGTAGAGTGTTAGCTCTTCGGATTCGTTTATTTTCACACGAACCCTAACTTTGGAAGGACCCCAACTTAACGTTTGCGGTTAATAAGGTACATATTGTGTAGTAACAAGCAGAATCTTTATTAGGCATCGGGTGTCTGTCTGTCCTTTGGTTAAATATGATTTTTTATTATGAACGTTGGATTTGATTATTATTTTTTATTGCATATCGTTATGTAAAAAAAAAAAATATGTGTCAAAGGAGCTTTTAGGATATAATTCTTTAGGCCTAAAAACAGTAAAAAAGTCATTCAATTGAAGTATAACCAAATGACAATCTTCTATGTAAGTAAATATAGATAAAAAATAAAAATACATACAGTCACATCCTCACCCTTATTAGAAATCGATTAAAAGACAATAATATACGTTATGTTACGCAATTTACTTCAGAGTAGGTATACAAGTACAGGTATAATACCAAACCCTATTCAATTCTATTTCATTAAACTTAAATGATTTATATTATAACTAACGTTGATTTTATATTGTACTAGTGGATCCGCCCTCGCTTCGCTTCGGTAAACCTTTGCTAAAATGATGGTAAAAAGTAGCCTAAGTTACTCCTTGATACAGTAGCTTTCTGCCAGTGAAAGTCCCGTCAAGATCGATCCAGCCGTTTCAGAGATTAGCCGGATCAAACAGACAGACAGACAATTTTTTTTTATGTCATTTCGGTATGTATATCGTGTATTCATACGTATGCATTAAGTAAAAAGCGGTTATTTTAATATTACAAACAGACACTTCAATTTTATTTAGTAGTATAGATATAGATGACCTCGTAAGGATTCCAGTAGGGACATTTCCTCCTTAACGTAACAAAAGGGTCGGGAGAAAGGTTCGTAATTGCACTATACTTAAAATATGCATGGACATATTTGCATAAGGGCCCTCGTGTGGGATGATTACGCAAATTTTTAATTGAATTTACTAAAGTTATTTGCAAACATGAAATATTGGATGTATTCACAAATGTTTAAGACCGTTTTTGCTGTCTATCTGTTTGTTATTTTTGGTGTAAAATAACAAAGATACCTGGTAGGTTACTGATTATGACCATGTGTTTAATATTACCTGTACAATAAAATAAAATGAAAAAAGCATTTTCACAGTAGGTATTTATCTTATTTTTCACGTTATTTACAGATTACGGATAATCTCGCTAACACGAGAACTGTTGGATTAAACTGTGTGTTAATAAAGCCAGTTAGTTACCTTTTCTCAGATATAAAACTAGACATATCAAAGTCAATGTAACAAGAGCGATCTCAAGTGATACTGATTTAGATTTAGATCAATAGATTTAGATTTATCCCGATTGTTTGTCCCCTTCGGATGATGTGAATGTTTATATTACTCGTATGTTTCTGACTAAACCATAAGTATCTGAAGTAATCTGAACGGATTTAAATTAACCTTAGCACATAGATAAAGCATGTCCTGGATCATAATATAATCCTGAGAATACCCTTGGGATAAATTCAATACCTTTTGTGAAACCGCTTTTCTTCAGGTGAAGCGGCGGGCGTCGTCTAGTATGTAATAAGATTTCCATGTTTCTAAGGCTCGTTAGCTTGCCGATTCTGGTTATTATCATTAAGTCGCTCGTTATGCCTTGTTAGAAGCCTTTGGGTCCAAATATATCCGACAATCGGATTGGTCCCTAATCTTACCTGCGCCAATTTGATGTGATTATTCCAAATTGCCTAAAATAATATAAGTCTGTCAGTTCCACGTTGCTGATTCGGCGGCTGTATATTGATTTAGTTCTGTTTGCGCACATTGACTAAAATATTATATCAGTTGTGATTTATCGAATTAAATAACTTTGAGTTATGGTTGGTAGTTGGATGGGGGCTCCAGTGGTACATTTCCACAATTGCTTATAATGCTAGTCAAATAACAGTATTTTACAACCCCTTTGATTTTATTTCGCATTCTTGAACTCACTGTCGCAGAAGGAGCAAATTAAACGCAAAAATACGTGCTTACTAACTTCTTACAAGGCATGTAAAAATTCTGCCGTATTCGCTTCAAAGTCAGGTTCATTATACTGATTAAAATCTTTTGGCCCGACGTAATATTATGTACGGTAACAATATACGATGTTCCCGCATTTAAAGGTTAAAAGCATTGTCAGAATCGTGACGTGGCGTGATATTCACGACGCGTGCTCATCGCGTCCGAATAAGTATGGTTATGTATAAAAGACGCTTTAGTCTACGGTAGTACTGTCTACGGTAACCACTAGCAAGTGTGCTCGATGACAAATAAGGTGAACGACCATGCGGCTCTGTAATGTTTTCGTTTCTGTGACGGTCGTCACACAAAGCGTGGGGATTGGAGCGAAACGGGTTAGGTCATTTGTATTTCATTAATTTTCTTTGTTGACATTCGATTGAAATATGGTGCGCTTAATTAATTAAATTAGTAATAAAGAATGTTCTGTATCTATATCATATATTATTTTCAACAAAGATTAGGGCGTTACCTAATTTTTTCTTACGGTACGGTACTCTGAAAAAAATCAGAATTGGGAATTTTAGTAACAATCTTTATTCGAAGTGTTAATAAGTTACATTTACGTAAAATAATAAATGCTTCAATAAAGTAAGTAGATATTAACAACAAACGTTGTAAAAGTAGGCTAGTAGAGATTGCGGCACGTGATTACAGTATTATGAAGTCTTTACGATATTTATTTACACGAAATTCACGCAAATGTCCTACGATTCAGAAGATATAATTATGTGCCCGTGGTTTCGCTCTAACACTTTGTTATATGTTTGTGAAAAATAGCCTTTTTAACTAAAGTGGTTCTTAGTGAGATGGCGCCATTAGTCTCTCTCTTGCGAGAAACAACTACAATATGGTAATATTTTCCTTCTCATTTTTGCGCCACTTTTATTAGAGCCATGAAGCTTACTTTCTATTGCCAACTAGTAGTGATACAGTTTTATTTTTGTCTTGGTCAATCTTCAGTTGGTACGAAGCTGCTCCTATACGTATATATTAATAGGTAAAGAGATCAAATTTCGGTATATTTTAAGGAATAATGCGGGCCTTTAAAATTTGACATGGTTAAAGTTTACATGGCGAATAACTTTCATAATTATACAATTTATAAATAGAAACGGCACTTCGCCTTTAATGGACTTAATCTCATGTGAACTCTTACACCCTGCTCCGAATAACTGAATTAAATTGGACTAAATTCAAGATATTGGTTAGTCAACTGAATGTGTTTATTGGGTTGTACTAATATCTTGTCTCCAGTATACTTGAACTGTGAATCGATTGTTTATGACACTTTACAAAGGGGCTCTTAATGAGTTGAGAAACTCAGAATGTAGAGCAGTCATCGACTTGAAATCTTAGAGCTTTGATTGGTTAATAGATATAACTGTTTCTGATGGATAACTTTGAGCATTACTTCAGTAATTGTAAGTAGGTTCTACAAAGATGTTAATTATGCAATATGATTATAGTATGCAATAGTTAATCAAGCAATGCGTTAAAAAACTAAAATCCAAATTATTGAAAAAGCACGCTCTTAAAAGCATGGAATGCATCAAAAATTACTAGCAATATATGTATTGTTTATAATATGACATTATTATTAAAAACATTTTTTTTTAATTTATGGCTTTCATAGGGCGCCATATTCCATTTAATGTGATGTCAAATACGCTTCGAGTATAACCATTATATTAAGTTTTCAGAAGTTAGGTGGGTACAGAAAGGTACCTGTTAAAATCATAATGCACCATAGTAAACATTATTAACTTATAATATAATAATAATAATAATAATCACGATGCTAAATGATCATCGCTGCTCCTATATTTTTTTAGCGCCTAACGGTATTACTGACGCTTTCCATCGCGACGAGTAAACATTTCATTTTTAAATATGATTTGAAGCGATTGCTTGATTGTATAAATCTTTTGCAGGGGAAGACAATTTGATTTCCCTTAAAATCTATTTAGATTTTCCAGGTAATGATTGAGACATTCTATTACATTAAACGGATTACGGGCATCTTAATCGAGTTAAAATACGAAATCCCGAGTGGATCCCCGTACAAATAGGCACTTCCTTTATTTTGCTGTATAAGCAAAAGCTCTAAAAAGGCATCCAGAAGCTCTCTTGAGTCTAGTGCTTTTCACTCAAGTGTCTATAAGGTTGCGCTCTGTAGGTGTATTAAATTTGGTTTATTTTTGCTTCCCAGTGTGATCTGTAATCATGGTAGTTTTAGATAAAATAAGTGGCTGCAGCGTACAAATTGGGCTGTCTTGAATGTTAAGAAAAGCATGTTTTGGGTCATAAAGTCGGTTAACGAATCATGTTTGTGGTTGAGTGTTGTGGAATGTGAAAAAAATGAAATAAAAATTACACACAGTAACGCACTAAGATTTTCTGTGTGGCGGGTGCTATGGACAACAAAAAAAACAGACAAAGAAAACACATCCAGAACAGAAATTTATTTTCATCTTTCAAAGTTCTTTCGCACTGAGAATCGAACCCAGAACCTATGGAATGGTGGCCTGGTATTACTTAAGTATTTTTTATCTAACTAAAGTAAGATCGTCAGAAGGTATAAACCCAAGGGATGTGATGTATTTTTCAATTTCACCTAGTCGGTTAAAAGTATGACAATTTATAAATGAATAATTTTGAACTCTAACTACCGAGTATATTAATAAATCAATTAAGCAAACAGGGAAAACTTTATCTTGAGTTTAGTACGAACCGGGATTTAGTACAAACTACGCAGACTCAGTCTATAGGCAGGTAACACCGCCGGAGGTCGACATTTTCCGTCCATAAATAGGCAGATAATTGCAGGAAAGATATCGTTTATTTATGCCGCCGATACACTGGCGTATAGGTTATCTGAGGGGATAATAGATGAGGTATTTTACTGCGTTAGGTTTCGTACTCGATGATTTAATATCGGCTACAATTTTTTCCTTATCGTTTTTTTTTTATAAATGTCTGCAGCAGCGAATTTGCCCTCAGTGCGAAATTTTTGCTGTGTCATGTGTGGAACATTGTTTATACATTATCAACCTCAATGTCAGAATTACACTGTTACATTACTCCGTGCTGATTAAAACCGAAACTCATTAATTTAATGTCAAAGATAATATGATACTAAGACGTGAAAAATTAGCTAATTTTTCCTCGTATTTTTCTTGAAATAAAAAATAAGTCATTATCACTTTCAAGCTCACAAGCTATCTTTATGCAAAAGCTTTCGCGCGGAGAAAAATAAAGTAACGGAAGGTAAGAACCCTACATTTTACTTCTTTTAACGTAATTAGATAACAACTGACGGGATAATAATGTTACATAACTACTATACATGTCAAACAATGGAGTTACGAAACTATGACATTGTTGTTTTCGCAAACATGTTAATAGTTTTCCAAGTTCCGCAAATTTGAACACTTCAGTGAGGAGAGCGTTCCTCATTTCCTTCGGGAAGTTTACGTAGTACTATGTAGATTTAATAACATTCTTACACAAAGTAATATGCAAGCGTAAGTTCGATACCGTATGCTATTCTAGTACCTAATATTTAAAAATGTAACGTTTGTTAACGAATTACACAAAAATGACTGACCTAATTCGATTCTTTGCATATTATAGAGGTGAATTATTTGCATATCGTATTGTAAGTACAACCGGGATTGAATTATAGTCATTTAAGTTTCAGTAAATGGACATGTTTCTACAGTATTACGTCGTTGTATCTACTGCTTTTTAAAAGAGTTAAACTCGACTTATTATGCTTCCTACATTTTGGTTTTACAGGGCAATCTTGTCAAATTACAAAAACATGTTTAAACCTTTAATATCACTGAATCGTAATCTTTACGCATATGAATAAACATTAAAATGAGAGCGTAATTTAAAACTTGATAACGCCGCCATGACTGAAGGTGTATGAATGTCTAACACCATTACGTTTAATGACAGCTATTCCAATTCACGTTTGCATACACTTGAAGGTACACTACGCTGTTACGTTAATGGTTACGATATTGTATCAAAATGGAACGTAAAAATCTCTTCATTGTATACGACGTACATGGAATGAACACTTTGTATACCTACTTATATTGTTTTTGAAAGTAATTATCATAAAACTTTACGGAGGCTCTCGAGTGGCATAAATACTTCCGACACTTAGGTTGGCCAGTAATCTCTCCATTTCACCAATAAGCAATGAAACAGCATTCTGGAATACGGTACCTACCTAGCAGGCCTCCTCTAGAAGACTAGTCAGGTAGTAGTCTATTAATTAATTGAATCTTTACCTGCTATTTAATTTTATGAAAATTTTGACCATACCAACATTTATATAGGTGTCCACTTAACATTAGTTTGCTCATATGTGGAAGGTTGGCAATATTTTCATATTTATATACTCGTAGCTTTGGATATTGACTACTTCGAGTGTAGGGATAGCGAATTGATCGATCGTACGCATCGCGTCGACTGAGTGAACATAAAAGTGGTTGTTATTTTTAAAATATCCATCACAATTTCCAAAAATATGAAAACCGATAGGTTTGTATTTTAACGCTTTTAGTGGTTGAGGTATGCAATTTAAATAACCCACAAACGAACAATGGCAAAAATGTCATTCTATAAAATAAAGACAGTAATTTTAAATAGTTCCGTAAAGAGTTCGCGTAACATTACGAAGAAAGAGGAACACAAAGTTTCCTTATTATATACTAGACTAAATGTTAGTGCTCTCAACATTTTTATCTACAGTTATATGGCGGAACGAATAGGAGAATGAAATGACTTGCAATATCTTTATGATTGCAATTTAAAGCTGTAATAAAATGTTGAGTCTGAGAGTGTAATTACAAGTGGAATTTCAACAATGTGAAAACTTCTCGAGACTGTATAAGAATCAAACTTATCTTGTATAATATAGTATCGAACCTATACGGATGTAACTGGATATATGCGTATAATATTATATCAAGAGAAATAATCTATGGTTGCTGTTTTCCAGAGAGGTCAGAGACATATTTAGCGTGACCATTTACTGTCAAGTTGAACTCTGCTTGTTTGTCTTATTTGGTAGTTATTTTAAATTTAATGGTTCAGATATAAACTATTCTACAAGAGCTACAACTTCCGTTTAAAATGTAATTTTATTTCGAACATATGTACCGGTGTAGGCGGGGAATAAAGATAAGTAATAAAATGTACCGATTGGGCTGAAACTTATTAAGCTAAGTGGCTCATCGTTTTATATTCATTAGGATTTAAACTGTCTTACCTCAAATAATTTGAATAAGCTGTTTAGATTAATGTTACGATCGTGTTCTTTGCACCCGACGCGAATCACGATAACAGGGAAAATTTTACGTCTCACCGAAAATTTTGTTTTTTAACACAGCAAAAAGACGGGCACCATACTACTAATAGCTTATTGTGGCCCTTGAGAATATTGTATACTGATGATTGACTGATAATACAATAGTAACATTTTAAGTTATTGACGGCTTGATGTCTTGGGCGGTGGCACGAATTTAGAAGAAGTCTTCACTTCCAAATAATTAGGAAACGGTATATATAAATAACAGCTATAGAATCGGCTGTACGAAACTGGCATAAACTGCCAAGCATAAATTATTAAACCTATGGGAGTTTCTAACACCCTCAAAATTTATTTTAATATAAAGACATATTAAGTACTAAGTATTTTGTGTAACGATAATGTAATAATACAATTTTATTTTAATGCAAAATTGTTATTAAAACGTTTAACCCATAAAATGCTAAATGGTATTTGGGGCTTAAAATCTTGAAACCGAAGGGAATCACGTTCAAAATTAAATCATACCCGGTAAAATGCGGGCCGGATAATACTCATAACTAAAAGCCTTGCTTGATTTAAGGCGCTTCTATATAAAATGATAGCCTATTTTGTAGCTGGGGATAAATTTCCAAGTAAAAAGTATGAAAAGGGTAAGGTGTCATCATAATTAAATATTCTACTTGATAGATAGTAGGAAAAGAAAAATTTTTTCCATATTTTCTTCGGCTTAGGTACCTACACTAAAATGTCAAAATATCATGTGTGTATAAAATGTCTTACATTTTGAAATATGAACACATTAGATATACCTATATATCCTGAATGGGTCATAGGTATAATTAATAACTATTATTTTACTTAAATAAACAATTTAAAAAGTCGATGAATAATCTACAGATAGTTTTAAAGATTAAATTGTACAAAAAGTTTGTACCAAACACACAACTTAATAAATTATGAACAAACATTTTCCTCCCCTTCCGGTCTTTTACATGGTAAATAATACAATCCGCTTTAGTTCTTATCTAACGTTTATTATCCGTAGTTGTATAACATGGGGTGCTATTACGACTTCCGGTCATCGAATTACACATAGCACAGTTAAAACAATCAATTAAATTCACTTAAGGCTGGCCATAGGCAGACTACTTCAAGCTTTCAAAACCGGTAACTGGTAATAGTCGGCGTCCACGATTGTATGAACTCCTGCTTCAAAGTGTTCGTGTACGGTGGTCGTCCCAAACACACGGGTTTGAATTTGAAACTGCCTAAACTTATTGCTAGAATCTACTCGTTTATAATCAACCTTAGTCACATAATAGAATCACGAACGCACCTTTAAGTACGCAATTTTAAAATTTATTTTGTAATAATTTCACTAGATTTGATTTAGAAATCAACAATTTCTATACAGCTAAATAGCCTTGTAGTTTAGCCATACAAAGCACTAGATACTTGTGAATTAAACCAATTAAAACATTAAACTGTCGATTATACTTAGAATGATGTGTAAAATAGTTAAATGAGGGGTTATTATAGTGGATTACGCGTACCGATTTGCGGCGTGAGGATTAACACTATTGAGCCATGTCCCCGTTATCACTGTTTCCAGGTTGTGTCTATAATGAGAAAAACACATTATAAATTCTGCAGAGTTCCATTTAACCAGTTTGTGCAGAGTTCATTAAAAAAGATGTTTATAGGTACTTAAGATTATTATTTATTATGGACTAGTGGAGCCGCCCTCGCTTCGCTTCGGGAAACCTATGCGAAGACGAAAGTAAAAAAGTAGCCTAAGTTACCGCTTATTACATCAGCTACCGCCAGTGAAAGTCCTGTCAAAATCGGTCAAACAGATAAAAATTAAAAAAAATGTTATTTTGGTACGTGTACCGTGTATACATACGAGTACGTATGCATTAAGTAAAAAGCGGTAATTTTAGTATTACAAACAGACACTTCAATTTTATCTAGTTGTATAGATTAGTCTTAACTTGAAGGATCGATAAACATAATTAAAAGTAATCCTTATCGAGAATCCAAATCAAAGCAAAGGAGGTTGTTAGTGGTTGTGTTATATAGGTTAACGGCTTTCTTGTGCGTAAACTTTTCAAATTGAAGTTTATTTTATCAAATTGAAGCGATCTTTGTGAATACATTGCTAAGTTTATCGCGTGAGTTTATGTTACTAATATGACCCTACAATTGGATGAACGGTATTCATGGTATTCTAAATAAAGAAGAAAAATATAAGTCTTAACAAAACTTAATAATTAAATTGCGTCAGGAACAAATTGCCCATTAAGAATCCATCAATAGCAGCCATTAACCTTCTGGCTTCGTGTCGAGTGGCTTTCAGTTTCCTGAAAATGAATTAAGAAATTGTGTTTATCCTTGGACTCTTTATTAATCTCTGGTGAATGCTGATCGATTTTTGAAGCCATTAAACCTCAAAGTTATGGTTTATGTTATACCATAAAAATAAATCGTAATAATTAATTTTCATAAATGTTTATAAAAGAATTGACTACACACTAACGGTCTAATCCGGTGGACCGAAAGCTTGAAAGGTAAAGAGGCTCTTTAAAACGGATATTCAGAAAATCATCCACTAAATGCATAAAATAGGGATTGACACGGTGTAAGAAGACGAAGTTTTTACCGACTACTATACCTATGGTCTCTGTCCTATATCCCATTGTTTATTTGCTAACAATTACTATCAAAGTTTACTTTAATCAAAAATATAGCGTAACAAGCATAAAGTAAACGTATCGGAAAAACATTTCGAATTCAGAGTTCCGGTAGTTTTATACCTTTTAGTTCACAGGTATTTTACCCTATGGATTGAAAAATTCATAGCGAAACGGAGTACAATATTATGATCCACCAACGTACAAAAAATAGACAACACAAACCAATATGCAGGTTTTTCGCCGTGTATTCGTATACACAGTATCAGATATTCATGGGTGCTTTAACGAACAAGAATTACGAAATAGGATTTGCCCACATGAGTGGCACATTTACAATTTCTAATTTCTCTACATTCATATGGCTCTATGAGAATAATTATGAACAATTTAAATAATAAGTAGGTAGGTAGATATATATCCTCTAAGAAAAATATATCTGAACTCATGTCTACTTCATGGATTCCCCTACTTTAAACCAGCTACAGAACCATGAATAATTATTGCCCGTGATATTCAGAACGTAAATAAATTAGAAAGAGATATTTCGTATTTGTACATCATAGAGTAACGCCGAGGAACGCGAGCTAAAATAAAATTAAGCAAAATTTTGTTTACGTTGAGCGAAATGGTCGAGTAACAGCGAGTGTTTGATATAAATTAAATATCAAAGCTAGACTTCACATTAGAATGAAGAGAGTTATTTATATTTATGCATAATGACAGGGTTACCGTACGTTGCGAGTGTAATAAAAGGCGTTAATGTTAGCAGGCGTTGTTATCCTTTATTATCCGTGACTTCGTGCCAAATGCACTGAGTATTAAGGCAATACGAATACCATTACATTTCGCTCTAGAAATTCTCGTTCATGAAAGATCCTATTTGTTTTTTTAATTCTATCGTATTGTTATGGATTGCTTAATATGTAATTTTGTTTATTTTGTCCGTAGGACTTCGTTGAAGGATAATAATTTCGATAGTTTTATTAGATATATCGTTACTGGAATTATTGTTAACGTTAAGTAAAGTCGACTAACTAAATACTCTCTTTTTGCTTGAGTCAGCCACTAAGCGACTTGTTGTGTACTAGATAGGAGTGTAAAAAGTGATTTTATTTATTTTAAAAGAAATTACAAAAGGATAGACTTAATGCCTAGTGGCATTTTTCCACTAGTCATGCCAAGGATACTTTTAGAAAGATGCTGGATAACACGGGCAATAGTTGTTTTAGAAACTTAATGAAAATCCAACCCCTAATTTGTTATTGTTACCCAAAGGCTAGAGGTTAGGAGGTTACGCTAGATTTAGTACAATATGGACATATAATTTACCATCTATCGAAATGAATCGTACTTTATTCAATCTTACATACTCACTTTTAATAGCCTAACAAAATGGTCGTATACAACTTAAAGTACAAGATTAATTTCGTTTCACCTGTATTCCCCGCTTTATTCTGATGTTTCAACGTAGGTACTTAAGCTTAATATAAATGAACACGTCATTTTAATAAACACTGTGAAGTAAAAATAGGGTCGCGTTTTCGTTGTCATCACTCGAGAGGCCATCTGTCTTCCGCACCCGCTTGCTATTTTGCCAGTTATAAACTCTTATATCTTCCAGATGAGTTATGTTCTAAGCATTTCACAAATGTCTTACTTTACATCTAGCCCATTTATTCAACTCTGACTTATTACTGAATTGCTTTATTGTCGGGAAACAGAAACATTATAAACCGTGTATGAAATTCTTAGTAGGTTTACGTAATTTTGTTACGTATTAACCTCATTACACATTGTATAATACATTTCTTGAGTGTCTAACTTTAACATTTTTTCTTAAAAGCAGCCTACTTTGCTTGCGATGCATCCTGTTAAAAACAGATGAGGTAATGGGGTCAGACTTTTTTTATTTGAATAGTCAGTTCGAAACCAAGACGATAGTCTAACAAGCAACACCTTTACCTGCAAACAACAATATCTAATAACCATTCCTAGAATAAGAATAGGAAACATTTATTTCATCATAGTACCTACCTCTACAAAAGCGATTAATTTATATTTTAAAATACTTGATAGTGTAATACGTGGGTACTTAGATCAAGTTTTCAGTTGCAGAGGTATGTACATTTATGGCAAAAAAGGCCTAAGGTTAGGTACTAACATAGAGATAAATTTTACTTTGCGACAACAGTCTCGAAGAAGCTGTTAACAATGGTTTCCTCAATATTGTAGACTAACGACGGTAGGTCACCGTTTAAAATAAGGTAGCCCGCTCCTTGTTCGTCGAGTTTACCTTAAAAAAGCGTAAATTCCATTATCTTTTTCCGCGACACAGGTGCTGGATAAAATAATTACTTACTTTCCGCGAAACAAATTGACATTGAGTCGGCGTGGGACCGAGATCACAGTTTTGTGTTTTTACGGGAATATTCGTATCGTTTACGAGTGTAACTAAATTAACAAATAACAATCCTTTGTTGATAGTGCTAACAAGCGGAAACCAGTTTGTTTATTAGCCGTGCGGCACTTTTATTTGGGTATGGAATTTTAAACGTGCGCTTCAATAAATTAAGGCCACTGTAGCGGGAATGACTGGATGATGCTTTAATATTCGTTTTTAAAGTTTCGTTCTCAAAACTGAAATCTGATGTGACACCTTGAATACATTTTAATGCTAATGCTTTATTATTTTATATCGGAAGTTACGTCCTTAATAAATAATGTGTCCATAACATTCAAACAAAAACCATTGGTCTTGAAGATTTTCATAACCAACAAAACCATTAATAGAAAAAACCAAAAACTCAACATTTAAAAATTTTGGCCATGTTAAGAAATTATAAATCTTATATTACCTGACATTATTATAGACTTTAATGAGAATAGACCGTTGAAATCCATCAAGCTGTTTGAGCTATAGTGCATTATAAAGAAATTAATATAAATATATAGACTAGCGAAAAACAAAACCCTCCTTATTTGCAGTCGGGTAAAACGCATCTTAGATTTATCCGATTAATTTCATTATTACAGAGTTAGCCACTAATAATTATGTCGAGTTTAAGATATTTTGTGAACTTCTGCCACACTACCAAATTGCTTTCTTTATTACAAATATTCTATATTTTTAAGACTTGCAAAAAAACCCGCGTGAATTTTAATGGCGTGTACGAGTAAGGCTTAAACGAGAATAAATATTTATGCAGTCTCTGTGTACTGAATTAGAAACAATACCGCTATGTAGGTAATTTTTGTCCTAGCGAACACTCACCTTTCTGTATCAACAAGTCGTAGCAACAGAGAATTCATAAACATTTCTGTATGTGAAATTATTTTATACTTAGTCCAGTCACAACAAACAGTATAGATGTCAGGAAGATTTAATATAATAGGACAAAATCAGTTCTTAGTATACAACTTGTATAAGGAACAAATGTAAAATATTTCACGAATCTACTCGTAAGTCTATTGTTTCAAACTATGCATTGTCTATCAGCTAGACAGTTAATATTTTATTAGTTGGAATTCTAATTATAATTTTCTCATGTAGCATAATATCTCATTTAGCCGTCCTGAAACAATTCTGTTATTTATTGTTATTAATTTAAAATATGATAAAGATCTAGAATAAAAAGAAGACTGAATTTTTTGTTTTTAATTTTTAACGAAGTACTTATTCTGTTTCAAATAGGAAATATTTTAATAGATATTATCTCTTACTTTTCAAACTACGAACAGGTATCCGTAAGAGCTCATATCTTTCTTCGAATTTCTCTTAAGATTCTTTGGATGAACGCGAAGTTGATTACGAGCATTTTAATAATAAAAGTTCCAGTTTGTCGTTCAATGGATCTCAGAACTTATAACTGAATCAGAAGTTATTGAGTTACAGACCGGAAGACCAGCAACCGGGTCGCGGATGTACGCTAATACAGTTCCGTATTTTAATGGAAGTGGTCCATTTGTCCTTACGGCTATTTATAGAAATACTAACTTAGCTTTTATGGATGACGTAATTAAATTTCCCGCTAAGTCTGGTTGATGTTTCAAAATATATCTAGTAGATAGATATTGATACCTATTTACTCTTTATCTACAAAATACAAACAATGAATGACGATACTTAAAGGTCAAAATGTTGTGTATAAAAGGGACAAAAGTCTACCTTTCCTTGCGACCATCTACATCCTTTCTCATCTGTATGCAATAGATTGAGAAGATTCTAGATGTTTTTTGTGACTAATAGAGTTTTATCATGGCCATTGTCTTAGGTGTTACGAAATTTAAATAACCTTCGAATGGAAAGAAAATTATCATTATCTTTCATTACCTTTCGTTTGGGGATAAAAATGAAACTTATCAGTTGATAAATCATCATCGTCAGCAAATCTCAAGTTTTTGATAAATCTTGGTAATAAACGTTTCTAGTGCGAGTACCATTTTATAAACTAACGGTATTGGTTATCCGACAGTGGGACGGAAGGGAGGGTTAGTTGGTATTATAAGATTCCAACTACACTGCACAAACTCCTCAATAATTTCATTTGCATCCATTGTGAACAGAACACGGTATTAAACTGGAAGTTTATCTTCAGTGTTTGTAGCCTAATAAACCTGAGCTCCAAATTCAATATGATTCGCTGTCTGAAACTCCAGATTGTTTAAATGTTATTGTTGAATGTTTTCACTCCGTGATTTCTCATGAATGCTTTACCAAATAACTCTAATCTACTAAATGAGGTACAACAAAAATCGTTTTATGGTCGCGACTGTCTTATGTATAAAAAATAGGAATCGCTTCACAAACTCAAACATGATCATATATAACTTTAAAGTAATTTCTTTTGGATGGTTCAGAATTTTTAAAAAGACTTCAATAGTAGAAATAAAATAAAATTTAACAGTCTGTATAAATTTAGAGGGGTCGTATAAATTAGTACGTACATGCACGTTGCAGTACTGCAGTGCGACTGTAACAAAAATGGTATAAAACGGTGTTTCGCATGCTGAAAACGTCTAACCTAACTACGTATACAAAGTACATTATGTACAAAGAGTTGAAAACCTTGTGGCAAGCTCGAAGTTGAATGAACCACGGTTTTGATGCTTAGAAATGAAGCGGTCCTAATAAGCTGCAATGTTCGTATCGTTTAATTAGACTAGTTATGTACTGTTCAGGTAGTTTAGTGTACCTGCAGGTAAATACCTACAATATGTTGGCCTTAATACTCGGCAATCTTGGTTGTACTTTATCTCTTTTGCTCTTATTAATTGCCAAATGTGGCTGTTAGGTTAATAACCTATATAATGTACTCGTAGGTTATTATTATATATTTAACTTCAACAGAAGGAGGTACCTGTATAATAGACATAATAGAAAGAGGTAATATAGGATTTTAATAAAGCAGCAAATGCAAGGTATGATATTGGCCTACAAATTTTGGCACCAAACGATGTAGGTAAGCATCAATTTTAATAACAGGATGAAGCAGTTCACTGCACCTATCTCGAAATAATTTGTCTTCCACAAGATTAAATTATACCTATATAATGCTAAATAATTTTGTACAGTAAACTCAAGTAACTATTAAGCAAAAAAACAGTTTATATCTTTGACTGAAATTCTGAAATTAATGCCAATATGAAGTAGTGATGCTAATAAATAGATATTTGCAGGAACATATACTCAATTATTATCTATTCTGTCATGCGGTTAATTAAGTTTCCTACGCGAAGCATAAGATGCACCTTCCCCGTAGCGTGATTTCCGGAACTGAACTAAGTCGAGCTTACGACTAAGTTAGAGCTTTGTCAGTAATTACCTTAACTTAGGACAATTATTTCACGATTATAACAAGTTAAAAGTAGAATCATCAAAATATCTATTACAAGAGGTATAACGCGACCATAACATACGAGTAAATTCGTGGTTAGCCCTTTAAGCTATCCCGAAAACTTTTGGGTCGTTGATGAATGTAACCAGAAACATAATTACTAAGAGAACGCTTTAAATAAAGTACAAGATCGCCGAACTTTAGGCACTCTTTTTTATGCAACTTTTTGTATGGGAAATTATAACCCGACGCTTAACTTTGAGAAACAATAACGCTCACAAGAGCCGCCGTTTTCTAGACTATTGTAATTCGATTTTATTAAGGGTTTGGATTTTTTCGGTCGGGTTTGACACGCGTGGCTTCTAAATTCACAAAAATTAAATAATCTTGATATCTTACTTGGGCGATAACGTAAGGTTCAGAACAACTCATAAAACTATATTTACCTCTATTTTTTTCGCTTTTCTAATAAACAAATGTATTCTCGTACGTACGAAATTCAGTCCAACGCCGCTGTGAGCGCCGAAACTTTTAACTAACGCAAATACAGAGTGCCCTACCTGACCCCGAAAATTCATTGAATCGTTTTATGTAAGTTGGACTGAAACTTTCTGTTGTAATTGCTCATTTTTTGTACCTGTAAAAATTGTCGTGCTAAACGCAAAAAAATATAAAAATGTGTTGACGGATTTCACTATTTTTTTAGAGAACATAAGCTTATATATTGATTTGGAATAACTTACTGTGTGGTCAAAACTCTAGCATAACTCATTATGTCTGTATGGGAATCAGTATTACGGACTACTAGGAATATACAAGGAATCTATTTTTGCGACGCGATGTCTAGGAAACACAGGATAACATTACAAAGGCATCTCAGACTGGAAGAGTCTCGCTTTATTTTGTAAATTAAATTAAAAGTATTTATAACACAATGATTTATAATGTAACTAGACGATGCCCGCGGCTCCGCCCGCGGAAAAGTCGATGGACAAAATATTGATTTTATCCCAAGGGAACCTATAATCGGGATAAAATGTATCCTATGTCCTATTCCTGGATGCAACCTATCTGTGTACCAAGTTTCAGCTTAATCCGTTCAACGGTTAGACCGTGAAGGAGGGACAAACATCCAAACATCCAAACATCTTTACAAACTTTCACATTTATAATATTAAGTAGGATAACACAATGTGTCATATTGTGTAGCAAAATTAGGTTCTGTGCATGACTTCTCCATATAAAATTTAAGGATGCTAAATCTTGAAACTTGCCTGTATTATTTTTAAATCTGTACCGAAAATCGAATCGTTTACATTATGATGAAATAAATAATGTTGTAGTCACTTATTATATCTGAGAAATAACATAGAATCTTCCCCTGTCAATAGGTGACCTGCCGCGACCACGCAGCAAGGGCGAGTACGTATTCGTAATCGCCCAACTGCTATTCGGGTTGCTGTTGTTCGCGACGGTCCTGGGCCATGTGGCCAATATCGTCACGTCTGTTAGCACTGCCAGGAAAGAATTTCAGGGTAAGTAACTCAAATAATTATCTTTCCAATCGATTTAGGTAAGGTATTCTAGGAATATTTTTAACCCTTGGCGCAAAAGGCAGGGTTATAAAAGTTTTTATGTGCCCGTGTGTGTATTTCTTTGTCTGTGTATCTATAAGTATGTATCTGTGATACTCGTAACATTGTTCTCAAACAAAATAACTGATTTTGATATTTTTTTTGTTTGAAACCTGTTAGTATTCGGGTTATAGGTATCGTCTTACAAAATTTTAGGAACTTTTTTTCTATTGATGTAAATTTTTTAATCTTAATTTTTTATAATGTTATTATAAAAAAATATTTCCTAAGCCATTAGTTCCTAAGACGAAATAAATAATTTTGAATTTTAATTTATTAAGATGGTTGTCAGCTCTATTAGGTTTTATCTATAGGGTATTTCAAATATTGCAAAAAAGCATAATATTGTTCTACAAAAATGTATGTGGCATACGTGTGAATGAGCGCAAGTCCACTATCTTTCTTTGTCTATCAATCACGTAATCCACTCGCTTCCATCAATCCAGAGTAAAGCAGTATGTCTCGGGTGATTGATCATTGTTGCGGGCTTGTCTTAACGTTTACCTAAGAACATGTTGAGCACACGCCAATTCTTATTAGTAATAGTTGGCCTTAAGGATAATGATTAAATACATAATTTATAATATACTAGACGATGCCCG
>LGAG01000147.1:95320-121872 GCA_001278395.1 Lerema accius
TTTTATTAAGTATGATTAAATCTTAATAATACACTTAAAGAAACGCCTAAAATTATTAACTTAACTTTACATAAAGTTGAATGTTAATTTTTATTAAAAACCTAGAATTTAAAATTTTCCATGCAGTAAACGCAGTCCAATTAAAAGTTTCAAGAGTCGAATAGTTTTTACGATTGTTTCAATTTGATTAAGTCAAATATCGAAAAATATATTTAGGCATTGCCTTTTAAAATGAATAAACTCAAAGAAATACGAGTATTCATATTTTAGCTGCAATCTATACTTTTCATTTTAAATGTCTAAAATTATATTAATCTAATACTGCCTGCTAGAAATGGCCTGTCCTATTTAGTTTTTAGGCTTCAAATTTCAACGAATACCCGTTATTTCATCCGGTCGTTAAGGAAACAGTCCAAGCTGGTAGACATCAACTTATTAATCGACAACTATAGCATACGTATAACTATAATTAATAAGTCCTTCCCGGGACCTAATCTTTATTTTTGCTGTTTTTATGCCCCCAAAGGCCCTCGACATGGCTTACCATTATCTTCACAGCGCGCAAGCTTCCAAAAATCTTTGTCGTTACCTGTAACAAATCGATTGCTAGTCTTACATTGCTTATAGGTACATTCTGTATTCATGTATACAAATGCCAAAATTTGCCATAAATATTGGCTTTCTACGCTCTTTCTTTATAAAGTTTAAATATTGTATACGCTCTGCTGTAAACGAAAAAACCTTAAAATAGCGGACAACCTTTTTTTCACGTATTAATAACATAGATTTATAGAAGGCCGGGGTCAAATTGAACGTCAATCTACCCCACTATGAGGTTGGTTGAATCTGTTCCCATCTTTTTTATGAGGTCGTTATAGAACATTTTCGTCCCCAGGCGTCCGTGATTTTCACCAACGTTAGGCACGTCCCAGCCCATGCTTTTTTATTTCGATTTTATCACATGATCAGATATTACTGTATGAAGATACAATACTTAGCGTAATAATTAGTTGTATTGTGTGTTTAAATAGTTGGTTATAAGTATACTTTAAGAATTCGTGTAAGTGTAAGAAATTTAAATTAATTGAGGTGAGATAGAATTAGATATACTCGTATACTAAACATTATCGATGACGAGATTAAGTTAAAATAGGCAGTTTCAATACCTGTACCCTTACGGTAATATCCTCCATTACGTTAATATCTACGGTCAAAATATATCACATTATGTTACGTATGCTGACTTATTTTTGTTTACTTTTGTCTTTTTTAGAATGAACTTCTGCCATACAAGCGAAAAGCTGTGATATAAAAGAACTGTTACGTAAGCTTTGAGTCGCCAAGTTTATTTTTAGAAACGAGACGCTCTAAATGGTTAATGATATTTTCCCGATTCTAACGAGATGGTCTTAAACGTTGGCGTGCTCGTAGGTTATTTCCGCCAAGCCTTGCTACGGCGTAGCGGTCTACGAGCTACGAGCTACGGGTTACGTTGCAGTACTATACCGTTGAGGAAGATTAAATTACTCTAAATGTCTGCATTGTACATTGCCGGCGCACTCCAGTGCAGAGTGAAGTGTCATTGTCTATTGAGCTTTGCCTTGTGTACAGGAATTTGGAAGCGTCTTGTTGTTACGTAAATTATATTACCTTATATGTATATACGGAATGGGTTTGTCTTTAGGGCAAATACATCGTAGCGAAATATGTTATGTGAATCTGTGTAGGTGAAAGGAAGTAATATTGATATTATCTACAATGTCAAATGAAAGCTCTATTATTCTTGAGGTTTCAGCGTTGATCTTTCGCTCATAGAACTCGGTTGAAATCCTATAGTCACCTATAAATTATTAGAATTTTTAATTATTACTTGACTTTTATTTTGAATATCTTTATTTCTTCTAATATTAAGGAAATATCTTTAGATCATTTTTGTAACATTAGTCTAATCAAATAATTTACAAATACCTAGTGAATAATCTTAACGGGTATTAGATCAATAAATCGGCAGATTAATTCAAGTTTTTGGATAAATTTTAAACATATTTTTATTAGTATACTATATCCATTGCTGGAGTATACCTCTGTTAAAAACAAAAGCAACGAAAAATGCCCGAATTATATCGAAAAAATATACCAGAAAGAAGCAAAAACGTAAACGTATTCAAAATCTCTCGTCAATCGCGAGCGCCGGTTGCTCTTTAGCCGTAATTCAAAGTAAAAGAACAAAGCAAACGCGTGATCCATCAGGAACTTGCCTTTTATTGCCTCTATCCGTTATAACCGTAGTTCATCCTGGAATTTTACGTGTTTACGAACAGCTTTTAGTACCCGAGACGCATAAACTGCGTGCAAAGTACTGTTTCTGTTAGCTAATGTAAATTCCGTTAATTACTTCATAGCCAAGTTGAAAATAGTTCCCGGTTTGAATTTCTTGGAATGTTACTGCTACTATTTATGTATTCATCTGAAAATAGTTTGTTTCAGTACACATTTAATAATAATTCAGATTATTAATGTAGATTAGGCTTTTGTAAAATAATCCGTAAAATATTTATATAACTTGACTATACGTGTACTTCATGCTGCTTACGATAGATGGAATTCTATTGTGGTGTAAAAAATTAACAAATATTTTTTGGAAAATACTCAATCACGTTAATTACGCTGTGCTATTGGCTGATGTTTTTTTAATCTTTATAAATAGAATTTTAGTGTCATCAACATGAAGTTTTCAATTATAACTTAACAGCTTAGTAACTAAAAATCCCATTTACCTCGGTACCTCATGCCGGTGATAAACTAATGCAATATACATACAAATATACTTTTAGTTTTATTTCTACTTCCTGATACACACTGTATATCGGGAATCCTACATGTCACAGTGACTGTAAAAATGGTGTACGAACACTCGTATACCAAGTGGAATTATGTCACCTGCGTAATTAGCATGCAGTCACACCTCTGACCTACATATGAATGCGAATCGTACTCACTCGTAAAATACACGCTTGACTCTACCGACTGTGTCAGTCTTGACAATGTAATTACCCTGAGTGTGGTAGAAGGACATCCTTGTATGTATGTGTGATGTGTTTCTCTCTCTCTCTCTCTCTCTCTGTGTGTGTGTGTGTGTTTGTGTGTCTATGTATGTATTACTACTTAACTTTTATGACGGTATTTAATATCTGTATGTACCTAATAGTTTAACTGGTTCTGTAACGAATCTAGTATAATCTGGAGTTAGAACCGTTTTATCTTCATTAATGTGTACTTGAAAAATCTATTAATACTTAGTCAGTTTTAAATAACATATTATAGTAATCGTGCAAATCAATCTAATTAGGTAAATAGATAATTGCAGCCTTATATCTAAATGATAATAACACGACTTACGTCCATACAGCTGTCGTCGTAATGGTCAATGCCTTACATATCCTTATTTATAGCTGTGACCTTTCGTGTCCCAGCAATAAATACATTGTTCGAATATGAGGTCATCACACCAATCGTTCAGAAGTTTCAAGGTTAGAACCCCTGTTAGACAACGCATTATATAGATTTCATCCTAAACTCGCTACTTTTCCTCTATAGACTCTTATTATCTTTTTTATGAACCTCTATCGTAACTTACATAATGCAACATCGTTAAATATTCCGACAATGTTACACGGTTAATTAATTTTATAGTGCTGAAATTTTGTAATTAAAACAGTTCCGAAAAGTTTGTGGGGAACATAGTTTTGTAAATTTCGTAATTACGAATTTACGGTTGCAAGTTTTTGAAGCAAAAATAACGTGTTATGGTGGTATGCGTATCCGAAAAGTATTTGGTACCAACGTGTATATTATAACGTCGTAAAGAAACTAAGGCATGTAAAATGTGATTTAAGTATAATACGTAGATCTACATAATGCGTGTAAAAGTTATGGGTTGTAAGTAATAAACATGTTACGTGCGCCGGTAATGTTACATAATATTATTATATTCAAAACTTTTCATCGTATCTACGTGAACTAAATTGGAGTTTTAAGTTTTATCTATTTGACTATAAGGTTTTAATTCGCCCTATTGTAGGATTTGTGTCTCTCTAACATGGTCTACCACGCAGCTCCAGTTCGTATGTAAGAAAGCCGTGTGTCCGAAGTTTCTTTATAACTTAAGACTTCCAAAGTGCAAAAGTGTAGGACACAGCTAAATAATAAATACGCTACACTCTCATAGCTTCACAGTAGGATTCATTGTGTCATGAGTGTGACAAAGAACCCGAACAGAAACGACACACACCCAGACCGAGAATAGAAATTTAAATTTGTCATTCAATTTGTTACCTCGCTGGGAATCTAACCCGAGACCTATTACACAGCGCCTAACAACCATCGCGCCATACGGGTCGTGATGATTGCTAACTAACGATAAAAATAGACAGCTTACATTTATTCATGGTTACCGCAGTATTATTTACGACTAGTAATCGCCCGCGGCTCCGTCTGCATAATTGTCCGGTTTTCGCAATATTTTTGATTGCTGCTCCTCTCCTATTCACCTTAGCGTGATATTATATAGCCTACAGCCTTCCTCGATAAATGGACTGACTATATTAGAATAAAATAATTTTAGTAGTAAGTAAGTAGTTCCTGATATTAGCGCGTTCAAACAAACGAACAATCATACAAACTCTTTAGCTTAACATTATTAGTATAGATATAGATAGACAGAAGCTTTGAGTTGTTCAAAAACATATTTTCGTTAGATACTTATATCTATTTACGTGAGACGTGGCTGTCAATACAAATTGCTATTGACGCCAATAGCGTTTGACTTCATTCTGTCAGTGCGAGCGAGGGTCAACCCGTCGATGTCGAGGGACTCTCGAAGCTTAAAACACATGTCGAGTTGAGTGGACGCGAGTGGACGTAAAAGTGAACTTTTCTTGATCCCGACCGTCAATACATTTTTGTCCAATACCCGTAGATTCTATATAAATGTTCGATGTTGTTTGAGCAAGAATGTTTTGTTTACTTTATCTTGGAGTGTTTTATACATTTTTAGTATTAAGACGTTTTAGAAATGTCAAGTAATGTCCCTTGTTTTGATGATTTTCAGATGGTAGAAAATAAATAGAAGCTTATTTATTTACCTACCTTTTCAGCTACTTTTCTATTTAGATATAAGAATATTTTATCTAGAGTAGATAGTAAAATAAACAAAAACTTTTTTTCTTTCAACTTTGCTCAACACTACTCGTAATATAGTAAGTACTAGTTCTATATTGAGTATATTTTGTTACAGCTAAATTAGACGGTGTGAAGACCTACATGAGGATGAGGCGGGTGCCAGGACATCTGCAGGTGAAAGTGATCAAGTGGTTTGACTATCTGTGGCTCACACAGAAGTGCTCCGACGAAGAAAAGGCGGTCTCCTGTCTTCCCGATAAACTGAAGGCCGAAATCGCCATTAACGTCCATCTTGATACGTTGAAGAGGTACTGATATACATTATTTTATTATGTAATCAAATCATTTATTGCTTTAACGTAGGTGGATTAGATGTAAAGGAAAAAAAAAAATACTTTTCAAGACTCTATGTCCTGCCTTCAACTTAGGCTGTACGCTTTTATGGTTTTAATTAAAAAATAAATCTAAACATTTCAAATTAGGCTGAAATTTTGTAAAAGAAAAAAAAATATTTTGTCATAATAAGATGAAATGTTTAAAAATTCTGCATAGAATAAAATTTATACATAAACGGACACAAACCAATGTTGTATACAATATCGCTAGTCTTTTAACGTAGGTACTATAAAAGGCTGACAGTAATGCGAAGATTTGAAAGTTATGAATACATCGACATTAATGTAGCGTAGAGGTAGCAGTTTTCGCTTAATACTCCGTATTGTATAATTAAAAACAGGAACATTCGCTTTTTACGTCCATGAATTATGCAAAAGTGTTCTATACGATCCGTAAATTTCAGTCGTCAAATGGCTCTCCCGAGCGTGTTTTTTGTTTGTTTTCAGTTGAATCCCCATTCGTTTAAATGCGTGCGTTGTGAACAAAATAACGTAAATTACATACTGTGCCTGTGGTCCATTACAACACGTTACTTTTTATTTTAGGTATGTTTACGACTAAAATAGGTCTGTACCTTTACGGTTAGATTTTTTTTAAATTTCTTGACGCATTAATTTATTTAAATTATTAAATAGGTAGTACGTGCACTTATTACCCATGTTGTATACATAGAAATTCTGGATTTTTAGTAAATGATAATATTTACTAGTACAATTACCAATCTTATTGTATAAGTCAAATATTATAATCTACATTTTGATAGCATCTACAACACGTTTAAATCTGGTCACTTCAAGTAAAATTCTTAAAAGGTTTACGACGCCACGGCCGACGTACTAATACGCCAAGGTGCTTGAATCTTTAATCCACTCTGTACAACACGCACATTGTTTAACATTAAACCGTTATGGTAACACTTTAGAAGTTTGTAATAGCTCGCATTGAGCTGCATGGCTGTTGTGAACGTTCCACAATGTTAATGAGTGCCAGGTGCTTACAGTTATCGCGTTCATTACACCACCGGGTATATTATAGGCGAATAGCAGTTGAGTCTTTTTTACGCGTTTTGTATGTATCTGCTGATAATTATACCTGCGTAGGTGTGTTACGAATGTGTTAATGTTAGGGAGTTATTAGATTTCGACTTTATCACCCTAGCTTAATGTTCTTTTTACGTTACAACTTCAGTTATGCATAGTTATCTCTATACGATTCTCTGAATATATTACAAAATCAAGCAAAGCTCGATAAGAGTTTTCACTTTCACAAAAATAAATATGTAGCCGGGAATTGAGTTCAGACTGAATAGGTAGTAATAAATAAAAGATTTTTCTTTTATTCCTAACAACAAATATTTTTTTCTTAAATAGCGTTTCGCCTATTGTAACAATAAAAGTATTCTAAAAATAAGTTTTATAAGGAAAATTATTATCAGCGTCTGTTTTGTAGTCGTAATAAGCAAAGCTTTATTAACAATGCTTTGTCCATGTTTTCGAATTCAATATCAAAAATAACGTTTAGTGAAACAAACTTTAGGTAAGTACTTTGTTTCTTGCTTTCATCTCAACGATATCTAGGTCAATCAATTTTCAATTATGATACGGGGACCCGTGGTATGTTATCAACACGTACTTTCTTATTCTGATTTGAATCAGTATTCATTCTGATAGGTACTAAGTGAGAGGCTAACTAGCTGGTAGTGCCACCATTCTCTGTCACCCATGTACATTATGATAAACGTGTAATTATAACAATACATGTTAACTCCAGTAGGACAGGTTATACCACCGTAAATTTACCTTGTGTAATAGATGTGAAGTTGAACTATTTATAAGTAGTTACCTCCCGTCCGTAGACGTTAACACTAAGAGCATTATCGACGCTTTGCCGGCGAAGTTCGAAGAAGAATCTATATACGAGTATCTATTAATAGTAACGGGTTCAACTTTCGGAGCAGTTTTAAGAATGCAGGCACGACGAAGGCTCGTACGCGTTTGAGATTTGACATAGTTTACATGGCGAAGAAGTACCTACGAGACAAAACTCAACTATATTTATATCAATGTGTTATAAATACATTTATTTTTTAAATTAAAGCGAAACTTACACAAATACAAATTAAATAAGTATATAACACATCACACAGTCGGACGAAAGGCCCTATTGATAGACTGCAATTGTCGTTGATATTGATATCTTCTAGTCAGGGTTATCAAACGAGTGTAGTAAGTATATGGTTTGATGGTCGAATTTCAACGTAGAGCAGGTTTCTAGTATGTACCTAACACGTGTAATAATAATGTTGACCGAGTACTTTTTTTAAGGGTGGAGATCTTCCAAAACACGGAGGCAGGATTTCTGTGTGAGCTGGTACTAAGACTACGACCTGTCCTTTTTTCACCAGGCGACTACATCTGCAGGAAAGGTAATGGTTTCAAACAATATTTGGTTAATTTTCACATACGTAGGTAACAATACATTGTACTCGGCAAAGAATGAAACGCATTAAATATTACCAAAGAATTGTTTCACCTCCAAAATTGACATAATTTGTAGGTATGTTTTTAACGTAAACGAAACGGCAAAGTCTGAAACAAAAAAGAATTTTTACGCTTTTGGATAAAATACTGAGCTGCCGTTTAAAAAGGGTTGTGTTTAATATTTAATGTCCTACCCAGCATAATCACTCTTCTGGCGCCGAGATTGTCAGACCTTTCTTAAATAGAATGCTTTCTTTATAACATTTTTAAATTATGTCACGGAAAGGAATTGAGGTTCAATTTTTATTTCAGGCGAAGTGGGAAAGGAAATGTATATAGTGAATCGAGGGAAACTACAGGTGGTAGGCGACAACGGAAAGACAGTATTAGCAACTCTCAAGGCTGGTTCTTATTTTGGCGAAATTTCAATTCTGAACATGGGCACGGCAGGTAAACAACTTGGTAAATATCTCCACGGCCCGAGACGCCACGCCATTGTTATCTTCTTTGCTATTTGTCGAAAAGTTTTCAAAAGCAAACGCAAACGTTTCGAGGAGACGCTGCAGTCAGGCCGAGGGAGCGGCCGCGACGCTACCAACAGGTTTTGGGACATCATTACCGAACGGACGTTAACGCCCTTCTCACTACTACTTACTGACCTTAATATTTTACATCTCATTCAAATATTCTCATAGATTGGCGCTAACGACGTTCTAATATGAATCTGTTAGGGAAACGCTTCTACATTTTATTGTTTCGTTTTTAAATATTTCGCATTTCCAGTCGATTGATCTCATCAATTAGTATTTACTACCTTCACTATCCTTCTTATATACAATCACTAGACTTTTATGAATCACAAAATATGAGCTTTTCAACTTTGTTTTTTCTATTTTACGAGCTTCTAGATATTCTTTTACAGATTTTGTAGCATTGAGCGTCATGTGGTTTGTTTTGTTTCATCTCCTTTGGTTGTATTGAAGGCAGTGTCCCCGATCGCTTTGCATCCTCCCCGAATACTTCATATATTTGGCGTGACCTCTTGGTGCATGAAACCCGATGATACGTATATTCTGATGTACTGATATATAAAATATTTTTATGTAAAAACTTTCGTCGTAACTTTAACATAATTATTTTGTTCCTGAGTATCATTGCCATTTAGGCATTGTACAAATAGTAGAAAATGCTTAGTTTCTAAGTAAATTCTCATTTTATATTCTCTTTTAATAATTTTGTATATCCCGAACGCTTTGTCTTGAAGCATTTACCGGAACCACGATAGAAAGGCTTTTTAGTTATTTTCAAATTTAATTCTCTCGATATCAATTTTCGTTTATTTCCGGACTGGCCACTTCGTTTTGTATGTTATGAATTTCTTTTTTTGCTGCCGCCTCTGGTGTTCGATTTTCGAATCTCGTGAGGTGTCTCGGCTTTGTTATTGCGATGGGCAAAGGTGGGACGCTCACGAGCTTTGGGGTCGAACACCGGTTGGCACCGAGTGTGTGGATGACACGTCGACAGGCAACCGGCGGACAGCGTCGGTTCGCTCCGTGGGCTACTCGGATCTCTTCGTGCTGAGCAAGAAAGACATGTGGGACGTACTCAAGGAATATCCTGCAGCCAGAGTACGATTGGAATCCATTGCGGTTAAGAGACTTGAGAAGTATAAGAAGGCACCTTTAGAAAAAGGTATGTTATTCAATGGTATGTCGATGTAACTCTAGTACTCCAGCCATCAAATCAAAATCAAATATTTAATGAACTGATTTTGTAGAGCTATCAAAAGATTGGAAAAGGTTTCAATTTAAATTTATACCCGCCTTGAAGTCAATTTTATAGCGGCATCATTCGCGATTTCAATATGAAAATTTTTACGTCTGAATTTTATTTCCATCAATTACCACCGATCGTTATTACGTTACGGATATATTAATTGATTCTTATTTCAAATACTCTTGATAGTTAATGGAAAATTAGAATTGACAATAAATTTCTTTCATTACTTAATTAAGATTTTATAAGTTCATGGAGCTATATATTAGAATTGAAGGTACATGTTTTAGTGGCAATGGGGCGTTGCCAGTCAACCCCGGGGCTGGTGGAGACGAGCGGCCGCGTGCCGATCGAGGAGATGCAGCTGCCGCCCGCCCCGATGCCCCCTCTGCTGCACTCCTCACACCCGCCTTCCTACCGGGACCAGCTTTTTAGGTAACCTAGAACCTACTTAACTATATTTGACGACCCCGTAGCCTAGTTGGTAGTAACCCTGCCTTCAAAGCGAGGGGTCCCGGGTTCGATTCCCAGCCGTGGCAGATATTTATGTGACAGATAAATGTTTGTTCTCGGGTCATGGGTGTTAGTGATGTGTTATTTGTGTTGTCCATGCCACTCGCGTCACAGGGAATCCTACTGCGGGGGTATAAGTGTGTTAGTGTTCTACTTAACTATACTTGCCTGCCATTTTAGATCAACCACCGCCGCAAAGTCTGCTGAAAGTTAGCATCGATTAAAGTTACTGTAAAATGCACCGCATAATTATGACTCCGTCTCCTACATACCATATTAGATGTAATGAGACTCGAGGGAAAAATTTCGTATTTGAAAAATGTTTAAAATAAAAATCTGGGCATATTTTTTAAACTATCCTTAATAGGCACTACTTCCATGGGTGGTTTGGATCTACACACTAAATGACACACTTAAAGCCTACACTAAAAGATTAAGAAAGAATGCTCTTGCTCTCATTCTAGCTCTTTGTACGTTCGTGTGGTAATAAAGCTTTATTTTCCAGTTCTTCAGTAAGCCCTCTTCGTGTAGCGTCTCCCGTAGCGTCATGTGCGTCTAGCGCGCGGAGCAGCGGCGCGGGCGGCGGCGGCAGTGTAGCGGCCAGTAGCCTCGCCCCGCGGGTACTCCTGGACTCCCACGACGCCCTCGAGTGCGAGATCAAACGACTCAGAGAACGGCTCTATACCGTGGAGACTGAGAATGCTGCTATGTCTGCTAAACTGAGCCAGCAACAGTGGGAAGTTGACCAGAGGTAAGGTTTTCTAGTTTTTAGGTCCAAATTTTGCAAAGTCACTACGTCTAGGCGTCTGTATGAAAGAAACAACTCGTTTGAGAAATATAATATGGATAGGTACTGATTCTTACGCAATACATCAGGTTATTAAGCTTAGGAATTATCAACACCGCAGTTAAGCCACTTTTAATTCGTCTTTGTACTGTTTTAATAAGGCTAAATTCCAGCTCATATGTATAAAACTGTTCAATCAGCTTAAAAAAAATCACATATTCTTGATAGAACTATGGTAAGTTTGGCGCAGCCGTTTTGAGTTCCCGACATATTTGGTAATAAAAACGGCTACACATACAACTTGCGTCGTAACTTATCTTTATATCTCTCGCTTCCATATTCTAATCCTTTGATGCTCATGAATCACAACTTGCAGCTCCAAAAGTTATGGAATTATTAATATCTGTAAAACTCCATAGTCACCACTTTTAAACTGCGCCAACCTCGGCCGCGCAATATGACCCATCTCCATATAAGATCTTGGCAGATTGCCATTTTGATCGTCTTTGATATACTGGAGCTTGAATTTACATCTAATTTATGATTACGGCATCAACGTCTGTGGAGGAACTCAAAATATTTCTACGCGTTCGTGTTTCTGTTGTCTTTACGTATTCCTTTATACATTCATACTTTAATGTAAAATGTATATGATATTCAAATGAAGATAGCCATATCACCCTGGATTTAAAACATATGAAATAGCTTTCTGTGAAAAGTATGTGGAAAGTAAATAGCGACATTACTAATAATTTTTATGTGGCAGGTTGCAAGAAATTGAGATGCAGATCTGCGGTGGTAGTTCAGTGAGCTCGCAGGAGGACAACGAGCGCAATCGCGAGAGCATCATTTAACAGCGCGCCTCCCCGCGGCCGCTACCGCCCATGCCCTTGCATCTCTCCGTGTGTTGAGCCCACACACCGACACTGAGGATACCCTGCCACTACAGCGGAGCGACCCTGAGCGAAACTTCAATCAAAACTGTTAACTAACGTTCGAAGAAATTGGAGCGGAAAGTGTATTTCCAATCGCCGAGTCGCAATCTAGTCCGCTGTATTCGACAGACGTCCTAACGCGTTACACTGTGAACCCACCCGCGGGACTCCTCTTTCCTATGTGAACTCGAAACTAAGTGTTTTTATGATGAATTAATAATATTAAATACGAATTAACATTATCAAATTTATATACATATACCTAGTATATACGACTCGCTAATGATTGTCGAGTGTTCGTGGAGTGAGATTTTGCAGAGACAATATTATCTTTAATGTTGTTTAAGTACATCGAGTGTTTGAAGTGCGTAAGTGGCAGTTGATTGACATTAGATCGGACCGGACCGGAGAGTTTTGTCGGTTGGCTATCGGTACTATTATCGTTGGTCGATTTGTCACTAGTGGTGTAAATGTGGTTGATTGATTTACAGGTTTGTCTAAATTGCGAACTATGCTAATTATTCGTGACAAATCGTGATAAGGATTTCGATTGCTTTATGGCCGGTACTTTTAAATAGAAGATACCTATTGAAATATATGTGCCAATATGGATCCGATATTTTATCGGTCAGATGTGTCGATCCAATATAAAGTGGGCCGGCCAGACACCACCGGTCCGTTCTATGATAACGGTCGTTAGGATGATATTTAATGAAGTTTTGGTCTTGTATTTTGTACATACTTCTTATCTATGTTGATGAAGTTTATTTGTTTCATTCGATCGCTAAGATTAACATGGATATTCATGTTGTGATACTATGTGATCGGTTGGCTTATTCCTGAAATCGATTTGAGTTGGTTTTGGATTACAAGTCTCTTTGGATTCATAGATTTATTCAAAACCTTTAACATTTTGTCGTACTCGTATTCATTGCGATGAGTTCGAGTAACCAGAATTATTTTACAGAAACTTATAAAGCATTTATAATTTTATTAATTTCGGTCAACTGAATTTTCTCTGCAATACTTACCAATACAATGCATTGAGCATTGTATTTATAGGTTTAAATTTTATTTATGTAGTAGTTTGATTTTTCCGAGAGTAAGCCACCCGATCTACTTATGTTGTCGTAATACCTGCGTCGAGTGGTATTGGAAATGTATGTAAAGTTGCATTTTGTGACTAATAGTAAACATGTGTGTCAAATAATAGGAAATGAGATTATACTGAGAATGTTTTGTTTAATACGTAAACGGTCATTTTATAGAATAAATTCGAGCTTTAATTATAGTAAATTCCTGGAAGACTTAACACGAAATACAATTGTTCAATTTATGATATATTTTCAAGATCCCTAGTTTGTTACGACAGCCTAGCGGTGTAGGTAGTACTTCATTGTCAATAAATTTGGTATAATGTATGTACATTCTTGATGATAAGTGTAATTGCATTCAGGTACAGTCGTGTCCGAGGAAATCGACCATTACTACTTTTTAGTTCGTTATTAAAGTGATTATTAACTATGTATGTATAAGGGAATAAATTTAGTAATAGGATCTTACAACGTTTGGTAATTCGAAAATCACTACTGCCAAATAATGTTTAAGTAGTTAAAATGTTTTAATGTAAAAATACCTAATAATCGAATCTGAGTAAAGTTTTGTACTTAATTCCTTATTATCCTTCACATTTTGTTATTCGTTACACTATTCATATTCGTTCGTTACAATGTAAATGCTAAGGAACATTTTTTAAGCGTCACCGAGTATGCTAATCGCATACTGAACTATTTAAAAATATATGAAACAGTACCAATTCGTAAGGAAATAATTTTATAATTCAAACGTAAGGAGTTGTAAATAGGTACTTATCTATTACGATACATATTATTAAGAAGCTGTTTTTCATGAGGTCATGTTTTTTAGGCCACGAGCAAAGACACGTGGAAGGTAAGATGAGATGTTGCATTTAGTTCTCGTGATTGGAAATGGTGCATCCGACATCGCAGTTAATTTTTGTCGAGCAACGTCTTTCAATACGATGGTATTCTACAACCTGTGCCACCACTTTTAGTCATTTGTCGTACTCATACGTTGCCCAACGCATCTATACTGTTATTCACAATTAAATAACACTTATAACAATAGCTACCACTCAGCTACAATAAATTATAAAACACGTATCTGTAACGATTGCTTCTCCATGTGCTGAGAAACATTTTTTAACAACATTAATTAACAAGAGGTCACGTTTTGTTATCAAATGTTTTCAATAAATATTTGGAAATGTTGCTCCATTATAAGTAGGTTACTAACTGTGATGTAGATGCGCCAGAATCTGCTAAGTCGGTATGAGTGTTCGCATAATTACGAGTATTATTTATAGCAAGCTTAAATAGAATGCTTTGATCATTTTGCGTCCTGAATCAAGTATTACCTAAATAAATTATTTGTCAAATATTGTTGGAATTAAATTGCATAAGTTTTAATAATTATAATATAATTATTTGAAAACTATGTAATAAAATTATGTTTTAAACGGTTATCAAAACTATGTAATAAAAAAATTACATCTAATTACTTTCTCAGTGGGAAGGTTTACCAAACTGCATGCATAAGGTGTACCTAACTGGTGAACTAAAATATGTACATATTTTTCATTTAAACGAGGTATCTTTTTTATTAGTTCTCTCATATTTGAGGAGTTTAAACTCGTAACAAAAAAACATAACAATTTAAATAACAATTGTAACATTGAAATATTAATCGGAAGCGATGTGTTATTCAAAATGGAACATGCTTATTTCTATTAAATGAATATTCTATTAACTTTCAGTTGATAAACTTTTTATTGTCATATTTCAAACTAGATTAATTTTACAGTCACAACGAAATTTTAGGATCAGCATTGAATACGGTAATCGTGAGTCCCTACTAGCTTATACAAAATAAGCCACTTCTAGGACGATTTAAAATTATATTATTTGAACATACGCTTAATTTCTTAATAGATAGGTGATACAATTTTTATCTGTAAATAAAAATTTATTTAATGTTATATATTCCATAAAATTTTCTTCGTACATGTTTCTCGATTTTAATTGGTAAGAAAGTGCATTGTGCAATTGAATATTATTAAACGAAGACGAAAGTGCTTTTTATTATGTAATTATGTAGGTTATTTAATTCTCCTTATTATGTATTATGTAACAAGAATGCTTTCAGCTTACGACACTAGTTTCACTGCTAGCATGTTAGCAATAGTGATGTAACAGTTCCAATGATATAGGTAAACCTTTTAATTAAAGTTCAAAGAAAGGTACCCTCAAAGTCTTTGTATGTTATTTAATAATTACTGTATGTAATTTAATAATGAGCAAATGCTCATTATCACAAATTCACTACAAGTCATGTCGGTAGTGAAACCAATGTCCAAACTAGGCGACCAAATATTTCCTTGATTATAACTAAATTATACCTTTGAATTTGTCCTTTAACTTGCAAGAGCATTGTCGAAAGTTAATGATTATTATTAATTATTATTAAGTCGATGGAACGTGGATTGCAGTGGTCAGGCTTGTGGATCTAAAAATGAGAGTTCAATTATGTATCGCACGTGATTCATTTTATTGTTAATAAAAAGATTAAAATAATGAACAGTGTGTTTTTGTCCATTTCTCGTTCAATTAGATTAAACCCGAACACACTGTATTTTTTCTGACCTTCATTTATGATCTTTAAATAAGACTAACGTTATTTTTATATTTCAGAAGGTAATTTAAACATAAAAATAAGGGGTGATTCTATACAGATGGCTGAAATACAATTACGAACGGCTACTTCAGTTTTTAGGATATATTTTCCAGGCAATAACCTATCGAAAAAATCTTAGTCAGTGTCAGAAATACTTAACCCTATGCTTAACCTACTAACCCTACGCTTGCCATAGATACATTCAAGTTTGCAACTTAACAATATGCATTTCGACAGTCCCTACGTATAAAACGACATATCAAAAACCGTGGTTTACAAAAGAGTTTTAGAAAAGAAAAAATATTTGTTTGTACAATAACTATTGTACAGTAAAACTGTATTTAACTTACACTATAATAACTATTGCCAAGATAATTATTGTTGTACAATAAGTATTGTACACATAATAATTTTTCAAGCGGTTCGAACATTAGTTAGGTACTCACTTTTGTAAACCTAACTTTTTGAAATGTCGCTTTGCGTAGGGATTGTCAATTTATGTTTATTTACCTACCTACTCACCTTAAACAATACCGCATAGTATTAAGTTTGGCTGGATTTGTATAACTCATGCATTCAAAAGTGGAATGTTTTGGTCGATATCGATACGCAATGCATACTGAATGGCGTTGAATGGAGCGAACTCGAGCCGCTTGAGATTTGCGTAACTCTGTTCCGGTTATATACATTTCTATTTTGTTGAATATTCAAGAAGGATAAAGAAGTAACTAAATCTCTTAATAAAACGCCTCTTGGTACAGAATTTTACTAATACTAATATTAACAGGTATTAAAAATATTCTTTAGCTATTGCCCACTTCGTCGCCTGCGTAATTTTGCCGGTTTCGCAATATTTTTTATTATCCTCTCCTATTCATCTTAGCGTGATATTTTATGGCCTATATCCTGCTTCGATAAATACACTATATTACATATCAGTATAGATATAGGTAAACGTCACACTCTTAGCCATACATTAGGATTCCCTGCGTAGTGAGTGACATGGATAGTACAGAAATACACAAACATATGTAGACCGTCATTGGAATTCCTGCCTCGCTGGGAATCGAACCCAAAACCCATAGAACGGCGGCAGTTTAGCATAGTCCCTATTGCGTCAGACAGTTAGTAAGCTTTCTATCTCTTTGAACAATGACGGTAAAAAATTGAATGAACCTACTAAGTGTTTGTTTAATTTTACATGTTGATACATACTAATTGAAAGAAGTTTACACCGCGTCCACACGTTATCAAGTGTAATTTTCGGCTCAGTGTGAACGAACCACTTATTCCACGTCCTCTAGGGAGCGACCCGGCTTGCATAGGTTGACCTCGTGCTGTCAACGGCTTCACCAGTCAGCATTAACTATTTACACTAACTGGGCCGGCTACCATTGTTTAGCTATTCGATTGATAAATATGAATTGCTAGCTCCAATTTTTTAGGTAAATACGTGTCTATATTTATAACAATAAATAGATAAAATCCCAATGGGTAAATTAAAAATGTATTTTTTGTGTTATCTACCCAATCGTGTCAGAAATCGTTAAAAAGGTACCTAACACAATATTCATTTGAAGTTTTGGATTTAAGGATTAAAAAATATTAAACTTTGTATTTAAGTTTTTGTTAAAATCAAACATTTAAGTAAATCAAAATAATAATAAACCACAATGAATTTCAAAGAATTCACTAACGATCTGATTTAGCAGATTACCAAATAATTAAGCAATTATGAATTATACGTTGTACTGATTTGGTACATTGTTAATATTATTAGTGGATATGAGTAAATATTCAAATTATTCACTTCTGCAATGACATGACATTTGAAATTCTTTAATCTCCTGATGTTACCCAATATTGTAGAATTATAGTGACACGTCTAACTTTGTAAGCCAACTAACTGACTCTATCTTGTTGCAACGAGCATCTGACGTCAGCTTAAAATGTCTTCCAAGAAATGGAAATTCCGGCTTAGTTCTTGCTTGGAGATTATATGCATAACGTATGTTATTTTCATTTCCTTCTAGGTTTCTAGGAAACCTACACCTGAGAACACTAAAAGCTTACTTTACATATAGGTAAATAACCATTTTTATTATAATAGCACAGTCGAGAGTAGCTTACACGAAATATAAATCTGGGGACACGGCAGTGCCCCCGCCAAATCGAGCAAAAAAGGGGCACGGTCGTACCATCCTTTTTTCGAAGTATTTGAGACATTTTTTTTTTATTATTTAAAGGACTGGAGTAGTTTTCAAACGTCTATGGGTGACGCTGACCATATCGTCATCTGCTCTGGCTTAATGGGTTGACTATAATTTGTCGTGATTGGTAATTAGTAACCATTCAATTAATGAAGTTAAACAACTGGGATCGTGCTCGGAAAGGGGATGGGTGACTGCTGAGAGCAATATATCGTGGGCGCGACCGTGCTTCGGAGCCCTTTGGGTGGTTTTAGTTGATCACTAACATCTCTCCCAATTTGCACTGGAGTGAACCTTTAACGGGTTGAAGTTAGCTTCGACTGAATTCCAAATTGCTAACAATATAGTTGTTTCTGATCACAATACACAACGATACAAGTACCTACAGGTATTGTAATTTCGTTCTATCAAAATAAAACTGATTTACGAGCTCGTCAGTTGATAGGATCTACTCGTTTGACTTAACAACATCGCCATATAAGTTATCAGCGCAACAAAATCCGAGGTGAATAATATAAACGTTTGTTGTCAGATATACCTACACGAGACGGTTAAGTGGATTGGATTTGGAATCCTGACAAATTTATATTGGTTTACTGAAACCGTACCTACACCTACTCAGAATGATTTCACATAATTTCAAAATTTTCGGGTTGGTGTATTAAATAAATGTATCATTTAGACTAACCTTCGATCTCCTAAAAGGCCTGTAGAATGGCAAAAACAAAAAATATTTTCAGCAACTCTTTTAGAACTAACGAAAAATCAGGGCCTCTTTTAACTAACAGATTAATGAAACATGATAATAATATCCATAAATCTAAATGTTTTTGCAAAAATTTTTTAACAGAGAGAGTAGATAATAAAAAGATTTTATCGGAAAAGTTTGTTATCCTAAAGTTGAACTTTGCTGAGAGGAAAATAATGAGGCTTTAATTACGACTTTTTATCTATGTAAAGTACCTGAGCTGAATTCCGGAATTCATAAGAATATGTAAGACCTTAGAAGCAAAACAGCGTATAAAATAGACTGAAATAAAATGAACTGTATATTATACGATCATGTCACTAACGAATATTCAAACTTTCACATGTACGAGTATTAATAAAATTTGTATGACGAAATGTTGAGACAAAATAAAATTAGTTCCGAAATAACAGATCTCTATACATAATAATAATTATGTCTATTACTTTAATAATTCTTCTTAAATGTCTTGTCTAATGGAGTCCAGAGTCCTCGTGGCATAGGAAAATTGCTTTTCACAAGTGATTGGATCCACGGAGTGTGGAACGTTTGGCACCGCTGACTGTGCAATCGACTCAATGATTACATTCAAAACCTCACTTTACTGAATTGAATCTATCTTGATACTGCAACTAGAGCTTACTATTGGATCAGCAGAAATGTTATTATTTTTATACACACGTATTTTTTAAATTTAGACTACATTTAGATATTTTAGACTTAGTGAATTTCGCGTCACATAATAATGCGGTTTTTACGAGTAATTTTTTTTAAACTTTAATTACAATTTCCTTCGGATATTTTCCATATTTCATTATCTTTTAAACTTCCCTTCAACTTCCACAAATGTTATAAAAACCAATCTCGAGTCGTAACGTGGCTAACGAATGGACAGGAATTTATTTTTATATATTTACTTAATCTATATGACGTGTTTTCATTTTCCATTTCCCCTTTCATCCAAAACCATTTATTTTACTTTTACTAAATTTCATCGCTGTGATATTATGTCCTACCCATTTCACGATCCATATACAGTATACTATATTAGTATAGTAGAATAAAAAAGAAATGGTTGAGTAGAGGGATGACGGGAAGTGGGCAGGTGTTTTCAGCGGGCGGGTAAATAAGCTAACGACACATATGTCCATCAGTACGAGATGCCGCATGTTTGCTTTCATATCGAAACTAACTATTTACTCTGGGGATCTAATAGGTTTTAGATCGGAATAGCTTCAACTTTCTTTATTTTTTTTTAATATTTTTTTTTATTGGGTTGTTAAGCTGTCACATTTAAAAAATGAATGTTTCCATGAGTTGTCTGTTCATGTGTTTTTTACTTCTAATCTAAATACAATTCAAAAGTATGAGATTCATTCTACAAGTAAATTAATAATAATATTTAAAAAATGAAAATATTATGCCAAAATAAATGTCATTAAAATATTTCAGAGACTATGTAGGTACGTAATTGTAGATACAACCTGTGAGTTAAAAAGACGCAAGGATGCAGTAAATAGATATTAACTACATAATTAACGGAAGGTTTACCCTGTAGTAAACAGCAGATTGCGGTGTGGATGTACAAATAAGATCGCTTTGTCCCTGTCAAACCCTTCTCCCACTAATAGCGGAAGAATCACGGCTCTGACCAAATAACATACAGAAAATTAAAACACCTACCAGCTCTAATATTTATATTACTAGACGATACCCGCGGAGTCGCCTGCGGAAAAGTAGTTAAAAATATATTGGATTTATCCCAAGAGAACCTACAATCGGGATACAATCTATCCGATGTCCTATTCCTGGATGCAAACTATCTGTGTGCCAAGTTTCAGCTTAATCCGTTCAACGGTTAGAGCGTGAAGAACGTACAAACATCCAAACATCTTTACAAAGTTTCACATTTATAATATTAGTAGGAAATAGAATAGTAGGGTTGTGTACCTAATATATTATATGACCCACCTTTAATATTTTATTTTTAGTAGGTATATGTTGATATAGCGGCAACGGAAATTCATACTTTGTGAAAATTTCAGCTTTTAGCTATCACGGTTTATGAGATACCTGCTGAGAGACAGACAGACAGCGGAGACTTAGTAATAGTTTTTCCGTCCGTCCGTCCGTTTTTGGCTTTTAGGAATGGAACCCTAATGTATGCTAAAAGAAAGTAAGCGACATTTTCCTTACGTGGCAACGCGCAATTCACTCAATTACCTACTTACATTCATCACTACCTCGTTACATTGTATAAAATGTTATGTAATGTATAATATTTTATTTAATCATTACAAAGCTACGTTTTGCAAAGCTTTCTCAGCCGAGACGTAGACTTTGTTCGTAGCAATTTCCATGAAATTGAACGTCAAGAGCACAATTTCAGCGGTACGAAATCGATTAGTGTTGTAATAACCTTCTCCATTTTAATTTCCTTGTTAAACCTACTTACCAGTTGGAGTAAGATTTTTGATTGGAAAGTAACAAAATGTTCCTTGTTTGTTGTCCAAGAACAAAAGTAAAAATACAGGTACTTTGTGTTTCTAGTTATGACTGACCTACTGATAAACTAATCTAAATATAAACATAAAAATAATCTAATATAAACATATTAGATATTAAAAGTAAAATTTAAGAAATTATGTTACTGTAAATTGGGACACAGTATAATGTCTATGTTCTGGAAAACTAGCTTGCATCGGTGTTAATACCTAGGATGCGAGGCCTTCAAGAAGTGAGTGAATTGATTTTTATGCGCTTGATTTCTCAAATAATTACCGCCACTTCCTATCAGGTAGGCTTATCAGTAAAAGAATAAATAAATTGTTGATTATGTAAAGAAAACTGATGGTGAAAAAGTTTTATAATCAATTATTTTTTTGGTGTTGTTGATCAAAGTCCTTCCTAATTATTTTTGTAAAAAAAACATTGCACAACGTTAAGGTAACAAATCATGGTATAAAGTTAAAAAAATTGGACTTTGTACTTTGAAGTATAAGTTGTGACAACAGTTGAAGAACGCAATTAAAAATTAACGCTTGGTTGAATTCTGTTCCAACCCCTACTTTACCATACCTTGTTATCTTTTAAAATTGTTCATGTTTTAAAATTATAGATATTATATAGGACAGCAATAATGATTTTGGTGCATTACCGTAAATGTAATACAGTTGTTTATTCCGCAAACGATAATTACAAATTATTTCAATAACAATTTTTAATAACTAGGTCACCGAAACTTAAATTCGTGGTAGTTATAATTTTAACCTATATATAGGAAAAGTAATAAGAATATTTCGGATAAAGTACACAATGGTTTACAAGTATCCATTAAAAAAATGTAAGTATGTATGTAGCCCTATATTTATTGAATACTAGACGATGCCCGCGGCTCCGCCCGCGGAAAAGTCGATAAACAAAATATTGATTTTATCCCAAGGGAACCTATAATCGGGATAAACTGTATCCTATGTCCTATTCCTGGATGCAACCTATCTGTGAACCAAGTTTCAGCTTAATCCGTTCAACGGTTAGAGCGTGAAGGAGGGACAAACATCCAAACATCCAAACATCTTTACAAACTTTCACATTTATAATATTAGTAGGATAGTAGGATACCTACTGGTCTTTCATAAATCAAAACTATTGTCACACATTTTTACCCGTCTACAGCGTTAGAAGAATGATTTTTGTCCACAATTTTTGCGACGCTACGTGTAGTACTGATAGACATTATTCACCAAGTGCTCAAATACGTAAACGAGCAAGTCATTCCATGAAATCGTACATTCGGGATAAAAATATGTCCTATATACTTTAACTAAAACTACTCGTTCGTTGAGATTCAACTAAATCGATCTTGTAGTTTAAGCGTAAGACGTAAAAGGGTATCAAACAGAGTAACATTCTTTCAGAGGTACTTTTACATCTATACTAATAATATAAAGCTGAAGAGTTTGTATGTTTCTTTGAACGTACTAATCTCTGGAACTACTGGATCGATTTGAAAACATCTTTTAGTGTAAGATTGTCTATTTATCGAGGAAGTCTGTAGACTATATTTTATAACATCACGCTAAGATAAAATGGGAAAATTACGCGAACGGAGCCGTGAGCGAATTCTAGTGTTTAATATAATGTATGGATTTGCCAGTCAATTGAAGGATATGCAAGTTGTTAAAGGAGCTATTAGTATTTGTGAACATGATCATGTATCCCCATGCGAAATCATAGTGGAACATCAGGTAGGTAGTGAAATGGCCATTACCTTAGTGGCGACCCGCTGTCACCAATATTAATGTAGGCGATTTGTCCTTGCCGCCTGTCCATGTTGCTTGGTTACCTACCAATAATAAATACAAATAAGCAAATAATTTGCTATAATATCATAAAATTTAACAATTTTATCATTTCTGATACCTCTTCCAGTGTTCTGTGAAACCAAATCGCCAATACTCGCCTTTTTTGTAAAGTAATGTAATGTAATCTTTGACGCGGTAATGTAATCTTTTACGTAATATCCAGGTAATATTATAATTTATGTCACCTTTAGTCATGTCCGTTCGTCCGTCTTTCAATTCGTCCGTTAGTTTGTCTTTCCAACTGTCCATCTTGAACCTAGTTTAGAATAGAAAGCTGTAATTTAACAAGAGTAAGTTTGTACACATATTTGTGACGCCGACAAAACAGTCCACTCAAATCTTTAAGTTTTTTTATGGTACCGCTATAATAAAATGGGATATGAATTGACACACGTATTATAGAGATTAGTAGGTAGGTAAAGGTTAATCGAATAATAAAGAAAAAGTCTAAAACTTCACAAATGAAATATTGTCTATGCCGTAGATAACAATAACTTAGCTTCACGTTAACGTACAAAAATTATCCCAATTCCCTTTTTAATCAAAACTTCAGGAAAGTTAACTTTTGCAAACTTTTGTAGCTCGAACATTGTAAATTATTTTTTCTTAAAAGATTTCCTCAATTCTTCACCCGTAAAGTATAATTTTAAGACGAAACTGTAACAGAGATCTCTGGATTCAATTATTGTATTTACCGTATTAAGGTTCTATAAATGTTACAATAAACTTTCTTGGTTAGTTGGTGCCTGAAAATTTACCCTAAACGGTCAACTATCAAATCGTATACAATATTTGTCTCAAGTTTACAATTCGCCACTCTAATGATTACCATTATTAAGACACATCATTAACAATTAAGAATTCCTTCGCTTAAACAATGCAAACAACTTCTTGATAAGTTAATTTTAAGTCTGAAGATTAAAGTCGATTAAATCCTTAGACAAAGTACATAATAGTCTATGCGAGAAATTAATTAACGTCTGCTCTCTACGACGCTAGCCACAAAGTACTTGTACCACTAGAAAGTACATACTGATTGTGTACGTACTGAACTCAACTTGCTACAGTTGCCAGTTTAGAATTAAAGTTAAGATTAATTAATTTTATTACTGGACGAGCTGTTACTATTTTACTCATACTTTGTTTGAACTTTCAGTATAGTAAGGTATTGTCATTTCTTTCTTTACTATAGTAGTGTACCTATGTGGGGCCCGTGATCAGGGCCTCCAACTCATAGGCCTCGAATGGCTGACTTTGAAATTTATGTTTGCCTCCTTAGGGTCTTGATATGCCCTACGAAGGCTTTAAGTAATGTACACTGTGTAACACAATACATTTGAATGAATTTCATTACCCGAAGTTGGCACAGGAAGACACTTTTAAAAAGATGCTTCAAGAAGCTGCGAAAAGAATCTACATAAGGAAATACAAATCCAAACTAACTATTGTTTTAGATACACACCAGGTCAGGAAAATAGGCCCAATGCTTGCATAACAACGATTGGCATATTTTCCTTTTTCATTAGTCCGATTTTCATTTTGTATAGTCTATTTTTTTAAGAAGGATAACTATGTATAACGTTGTTAATAAATTAGTGATAACAATAGTGTCTGAATAACTTAAGTATACTTTTGGGGGATATTACCCGTTTTCACAACAGTTCTTACCATTATAATAAACATTTAACTTTTAGATAATGATCAAAAGAAATATATGACGGCAGATTTATAACCAAAATCCGTTGAATCGAAAGATAACGAACAAAATCTTTTCCTTTTTATTTCCTCTTCTTAACAAGTGAACATGTGCGATTCATAACAATCCAATTAGCCATGGACCATTCAGGAATGAACTGATGACCGAAGGTTTCATTAAACTCACTTTGGGACTGAAAATATTTTTTGCTCGTTGTCAATTTCGTCACGAATAGAGCTGAATAGGTTGGTTCTCGGGAAAAACGGAATGGGAAAACAGAAATGGTCTCCCTAACTTTATTCGTATGTACCTATTTTTGTTTTAGAGATAAAACAACGACGAAAAAACTACATACGAATATGGAATATTGATATAAAAATGTGTGTAATTTTAGAAGGTTCTGTCTATTTTACTAATATCGTCACTACATGTATGTTACCTATAGTTATGTATTTTTGATGGCCTTAACCCATTGATGGCCCACTATTGAGCACTTCTCTACTAGAGGAGGCCTACAGCATATTCCATGGCGGTGCTTCAATGCGAATTGGTAAAGGAGTTAGTGGCCAACTGTTAGTTAGTGGGTTAGGTTGTTTATTTTGGATTTTAATCACTTTGTCTTAATATCATGTAACCAACACAAAACGCCCAAAATAACCTTCTTTAATAATTACAACGTGTGTGATTTCCATAACATTAATTAATCAAAATGCTTTTATTTGTAACGGACAAAAATATTTGATCATTTAAGTAGACCTACATACTTCATACCTGTATGGATAACGTTCGTTATGCAATGCAAATCGAAAGGAGATTACTTAATAAACTCTTGAAATAAAACACTATTTCAAAGAACAAATCAATGATCTTAATTACGAATGCATTATTAATTTTTATTGTCTGTAACAGCCATAAAATCATACTATGGTAATAAAAAATAATAATATTATGTTGATGGAATTATTGCATAATAAGAACAAGCAATACTGAATCTATGTTGGTGTGAGTGTGTGTGTACTTGGGTGTACTTTTACCGTTACTTAAATTAAAATAAGACCCTTTTAACAATAACAAAACAAATTATCATAAACTATGACCCCTCTACACTTACTATGGGTAGTAATAGCTAAATCATCGATAGCCCTCGAAGCAAGTGATGGGAGCTATTGAACGCTCTTCTATGAATTTTAATATCAGCACAGTTGATATGACCTAATGAACGTATAATAATAGCTAGAGTATTGATTTTAACTATAAAAAGGCTTGCGGCTACAGTCGACCTAGGGTAATTATAGAAAATGTTTGCTGCGGTTTTATTTTTGCATGCCTGTTATGAATGCTTATTAATTTTACATGAATTGTCAAACAACTTTACAGCGATACGGTAGCTTTTACCTTTTTAAGCCAACCGTTTTATAAATATAAGTTTTGCAAACAATTTTAATTAATTACCAGGTCTGCTATACGAGCCGGGTTGAAGTAAATTGTTATAGAAAATAATACAACTTGTTATTATGTCGTTCGTTGTTTTAATACCTGGAAAATATTCATATTTCATAAACTCACATAGAGTTTGTTGGTTCAATAATAGTCTGTTCGGCTAACTAAAATAATGTATACAGTTGTGGACAACTAATTAAAGACACTTCAGGGAGTATTTGGTCAACAGATTTTCAGATCGTATATTTCAAAATTTAAATAAAATAGGAACTT
>LGAG01000147.1:121887-137880 GCA_001278395.1 Lerema accius
TACATTTTATCCCGACTATAGGTTCCCTTGGGATAAAATCAATATTTTGTTTATCGACTTTTGCGCGGGCGGAGCCGCGGGCATCGTCTAGTAATGTATATATACATAATTTTTATATAACAACATTAATTTTTCCTTTGTTCTCAAATATGGCTTAAAATTTCGATCAAAAAGTTACCTATTAATAGATAAGTAAAAAAAATAAACCTTCCATTATCCACAGTACGAGATAGATAAGTACCTACACCTACTAGTCGCAAGCTTGTTAGTATTTTACACAATTTATCCCAGACCGGATGCTAACATAATTCTGAAACTTTTTCCTTAAGGTAACCCAAGCACTAAGCCATCTTTATAACCCGGCAAACAGTAAACCTAAGTAAAGTTTTTGCAATCTCATCAGTAAAGACCACTTACAGTGATAAATCGTTGCTGGGAAACCGGGTGTGAAGTTACCATACGGCGCTTTAAACGTACGAGTACCTACAACCAAGTAATTTTCGTAATGCATTTCGTATCACTACCTCAATAAAATATTTTAAAAAGTATAGATGCTTACTTCAAAATCGTAAGCAATATTTGACTTGTGCACTTGACAATGCAAGAAGATCTATTTCATTTCGAAAACTATAACAACGCTATTTTATACCTACTTACTCGTATCAGGATCAAGACACTTGAAAAACGAACCAAATAACTTAGGTAAGTAGAAAATATTGTTTTAGTATTTCGGCTAGTTACTCCCTTACATAACTTCGGTTTTACTATTAAATGAGACAGTATTAATTGACTCATTGAAATACACTTTTGTGCTTTAACAAATCTATTCAGAATACATGAAATAATAAATTAGACGGTATAGTTTTAACAAACTCGCCAATAGCCATAAAGCAGGATTCTAGAAGCACATGGCAGAGTTGGCCGGCTGCCACGCGACAGACTTAGAGATATTTAGTGCCCACAAAAATTTTACTCTCCTACAACACGGCCTCCCGTGGGATGTTACCGGATAGATTAAAGTTTTGTTAATATGGAAAGGTTCCTGCAGTACTAGGTATTTCCCGAGGGACTTGAAGACAAGTTTATTTATTGATAATAGCATTTCGAAGTATTGCTTTAGAAGATATACGGTTTGGACCGCACCGGAAAACTTAAGTAATGTCCTTAAACTTATGATTAAGTATATATTCAATGCTAACTTCATTATAGCTGAGATTAAAGGGTGCTATAGTAGAAAAAATTAACTAGACTCCCAAAGAGTATTTAACCTGAAAGTTAACAAATGTTACCGAGACCAATCATAACCCTAACAATATCTGAAAGAACGCAGCGTACCAAAAATATATTATAAAAATCTCCCGCAGCTCTAAATAAACAAAACAAAGAAGGCTTTGTAAGAAGAATTTCTAAATATTTAATATAACCGCAATTCAATCGAGAAATCTAGCTGGCTTACACATAATCTCGGCAAATGGCGGCATTAGGAGAGTGCGTGGCTCCGCCGTAACGAGTGGCTTTCCCGAGCCGCGATCATTGAGCTATTTGAATAATACATGAAACAGTTACACCCCTGTTTTATGAATATACTATTTGTATCTCTACCTATAGTTTCTTACAGTTATTTTCTTGAGCTAGTTAATGAGACTTCGTTTTGGAATATCAGTTAAATATTTTAAGAAAATCTTAACGATACAATTAAATAAGTAAAAGCTGTGTGTTGATTAATGTATAGGTAATTAATAAAAAAACGTTAATTAATCTCGAATTAAAATAGAACACACAATCAAAATATCTGACAATGGATAAAAGCATAGCGGTAAAGGGCTGTCAAACATTATTTATAGTCATTAGCATAGTGTTATACCGTTCAATAACAATGATTAATATCAGTTCAGTAAGCTGTGCAAATGAAGTGGCAGGCGCAAGGCGATAGTTTTCTCACGGTGGCGTGTAATTAATCAACGGGCAGGTTGTAGGAACAATTAATCATTCAGGTCGGGTGTATGTTACTTCTTATATCAAATACTTTATTTTTGAAGCAACCTTCATATACTGTAACTTGCAGTGAGTTGGATAAGGTTTCTTAAGACAGGACTGATTCATTTCAATCCAATGGTTTGAACACTTACAATTATCTAGAATATACAATTTTAATTGCCAAGAATAAAATGCCTGTATATATTATATTCGTATATACCACAAAGTACGTTAAATTTAAAACGACCTAAACTGTAATATAAATTGAACAGTATTAAACAGTAGTCTACATAAAAATAAATGTCAAATTAAAAGTTATTATATTTATAGTATGTAGGTATGTTGTTACTCGTAGAATGGGTTTATGATACAGCTTAGTCAACGAGCGGTGCAGGCCGCGTTCAAATTAATTACATTATACTATCCCTAATTTGATTACTAATAATTGAATTTACATAAATTAACAAAGCTATCATTAATACGAATGTTTAATTATATATCCTATCTATTAACAATTAAATACAGCATCAAACTGTAACTTTAGAAAATTTTAAAAAGTAATAATAAGATTAAACAATCACCAACTTGCTAATTTCTTTCTTTTTCATGATGGATTACACTGTGTAGGATGTAATCGTAAAGTAGTCTGCCTTAAAATTTGATGCTGAAACTTAAGTAAATTAACTTGAAATTAGATTTAATAATTAATCATGAATAAAGAAGTTTTATAAAAATAAGTAAAAAAATTTACCGCATAAAATAACGAAGCATGTTGCCTAAGCTCTTGATATTGTAGTGTCCGATGCGATCGTTCCAACGCATTCTGTTCCGTTTATTTGCGTTTAAACAAAGCAGGGATAACAGGCGAGATATGGACGAGCGGACTCTTGACGAATGGCGAGTGCCGGTACTGCCGGTTCAATGTACATTGTCGGCTCGAGGCTGACTGCAGAGTGGCCTTCGTCGCTGACGTCATACGGACGAATCGCTCTCCAGCTGAAATGTGATGTGTCGTGGACCAAATAGTAAACTTACCATTATTCATAATGCCCAGTCAATATAAATAATATAAAGTCAAATCGGGATCTTATGACGTTTATTCGTAAACAAAGACTGACATATTAAAAAAAATACAGATTTACGAATTATTTATTTATTACTTCGTTTGATTAGATTTGCATTATTTATATTGGGCGGGTCATTCGTTTAATGCCCATATTTATCACTTTGTCATTAACAAATACACTCTTGTTTTATTTTAAACGCCTGTATTTGGAAGTAGTTCAAACAGAAATTTAATTAAAAACTTAGGTACTTAATGTAACAAAATGTACGTCTTAAGATTAACCGATAATTCAAACTGTCGAGAATATTATTCAAAATTATCTATAATTTTCTAAATACCTTTCCTCGGAAAAATGGATAAAAACTCTTACTATCACATAATTAAAAAAAAAAACTGATCAGATTTTAGGACTAAGAGAACGAAGTTCGAACCTCCAGAAATACCGCTTTCTGTTAATAAAATACAACGATAGACATATAAAACATTAATAAATAGTATTTGACTGCAATATAGATATTATCTAGCTAAACAGGTAATGGAAATTTAATCGCATTACGAACACGGGCGCCCGGGGGACTTATTAACGTGAATCCCAATAGATAATATCATATAATATGGTAGATAGATGTCACATGTTTCCAATATCACGTCGTTTATACCAAGAGCGAAATACCACTGCATTTAATTTGAATTCAAGATAATTCATTTATGAAGGCAGGTTTTTATTTGCTTTCACGACCGGCCGATAAACATTTTATTTGATACGTTTAAGCCTTGGAATCGAACCTGAAACCACTCGCTGAATACGAAAGCTCTTTATAAACTATCCTACAGGGTAACATAACATTTATCTTTGTGTGTTGTTTTTTCATTGTTTTAGTATAAGTAGTATAATACCTTCTGGGAATATGGCCCTGAATTTGATTGTTCTAAGCGTAAAAATATAAAGTAGATACTAGAAATCGCCGGCGGTTTCGCCCGCGTAATTTTCCCGTTTGTGGAATAATTTTTTTTCTTCTCCTACTTATCTTAGCGTGATTTATATAGCCTATAGACTTCCTCGATAAATGGACTATCTTACACTAAAATAATTTTTCAAATCGGTCCAGTGGTTCCTGACAAACAAACTCTTGAGCTTTATATATTAGTATAGATTTTGTGTTTTTGAAGGTTTGAAGGTTAGTGTAAAATATTGAGGACTGTATTGTTCACTGAAGCAAGCACCTACAAAATATCAGCGGCAAGCTCTACTTCAGATTGCGTCACTCAAACGACATTATTGCTATTCACTTGACCATTGTTGTTTGATATTTGCTCAAATTTCGTTCCGTTGTTTTCTTATTACTCCACTTTTTACACTTCATTCCCATTCAATGACTTTGATTTACGACGAAAAATGTGAAATAATAAGAACACTTTTATGTTCTTCCTGTTCGTTTTATGACTTAAAGGAGCGTGAGGTAAACGTAAATTAAATGATAAGTAGGGAGAATGAAACAGTCTACTGTCGGTACAGGTGACGTCATTTTGGCTTTGTAATCTTCAATTTTATTATAACAAAGGAGACTTGTTGTGTTTGAAATATTTAGCGGTAGGGAAGGAATAGAAATATAATTAGTTAAGTACCAAGGCCGTAAGCTGGTATTTCCTTAGGGGTTTACACACAAATTGTTTTTAGAAACAATTAGTTACAAAGTTAAACAAATATATTTTACCTCTTCGAGAAATTAATAATTTTTAAGAGGTGCGGGAAGTATAGTTATTTGAAATATGAATCGCAGAGAGAAATTAAAAAAACTGTACCTACCTACTGGTCGTCTTGTTCAGTATGGTAGTATAAATGTCGCATTAGGTTACGCATTAGTTTTGAATTAATCTGGCCTTCATAGGTATTTTCCAATGATTAAATACGCGAATGAAGCACACAATTATAATTTACAATAACACAATCCTTCAAAGATATTAATAAATCAATTTCCATGCGACGCGCGTATGATTAAGCGTGGATTGAACATTTTACAAATCCACATTAATATTTACGACAGTAAAATACAAATATATTTTGGAAATGGAACTGAAATAATTGCGAGTACAAAAGTTGCACACAATATGGAAATTTGCATTTTGTCCCTCATTACCATAGAGTTGAACGAACGAACCTGCGGGAGAAATTAAAATGTCTCTCTCGTTCTGGTTTCGGAGGTAAGTATTAGAGTAATACGAAAGTAGACGGTACTCCCTTAAAATAAGTCTAATGTTATTTACAGAAAATTTAAGATCGCTTTGTACCAACATTATTCTATGTACCTAGTAACGTTCTTAGAAATAAATCTGTTTTCTCTTGTTTTTCTCAATTCAACAACATAACCCTAAAACGCTCTAACATTTTTGTGCGTACTCTCATAAAACAATTTTATGACAGTACGCAGTGGCCATAAATTCGACAGTGTAACAATTAACGTCTCCTATCGATGTACTTAGACGCCACTGTATAATTTAATGGTAGGTACGGCACTCGCAGAAATGTTTGCTTTGATCAAATATTCAGGTGCACGTAGCATTAGAATCATTTATCATAAGTAACTATTTGTTGGAGGAATTTGGAACTGAAATCGGGTATGAAAACCAAACTGAAAATACCGGTGGTAATTAATAGTTTTCTGATTGTATGTAATTGTGGTGCTTCGAAAAGCTTTATGTTAATCTCGAATGTAACGATTACATACGAAATGTTGCCTTATCTGCAGTTTTTTAATGACATACGATATGACAAAGCTTGCTACTAATTTCTTTCATCTAACTAGAGATTGGTTAGACTAGTCTGTCTGTTATGAATTGAATTGAAACTCGCAAGATTCGCAAAGCTAGTAGGTAACCTACCTGCTTATTAGAACAGGAAAACATGTTCCTCTAATTACTAAACAAACCACCGAAACATTGCGCCTGAAACCAACGAGTGTGTTTAGAAACACAAAATATTTCAATGCGGTTTTTGAAAGAGCTGAGGTACTTCATTTATCCCGAAACTCTGGGACCAGCAAAGCAAAGTACCATTCAGTTAGTGTAAAGGAAAACACTAATTAGTGAAGTAAGTAAAAAGTACTTCTTCCTTCTGAATTGGGCTCGTAAATGGCACTATCTGCAAACTTTGTATGCCTAGTTACCTAACTCTTGGTCTCATATTTGCCTATGTGAATGTTGTCAATATGGAGCAAAAATGTAAACCTGGCAAAAGTAATTAGGTTTCACCCTCTGTTACAATACGCCCTATGAGTCCTGCAGTTATTAAAACAAAACACTGCAATGGGGCTGCAGTAACTAACTCTGATCAACTACGAAGTAAATAAAGAAGGGGCTATTTTAAAAAATTGAAGCGAGTCCAATGACGCCTTACATGTTAAAATCCGTCAAGAAATGGACATAAATACATACATTCATACGCTCTAAAGACATTGCCCTCCTTCTGGTGCAGTTAAGTAATAATTCCTCATCACATTTGATATCAGTAATTGGCGGTCACAGATGTATTCCCGACTGAGTTCTTTTGCGTTAAAGTTATTCGTTAGCTTGTTAAGGAAATATTCATGCTTACTTGTATAAATTTATGTAGTTCGTATACCTCGTTTTTTTCGTCGTGATTTAAAAGGTAAACACAATAGAGATGTATTATTAAAGAATTACCTACATAAGTAATGCAGTATGTATGTATGTAGGTATGTGTAAATAGCAGCTTCCGAAAGCCACTCAGCATACTATCTGCTAAGCCTAATGGCTGCCTGGCAGAGAAATGCCATAAGCTCGCCATTTGTTTTGTTGTATTTTTATTGTGGACTATAGGGATTAAAAAAGGAAAAATCTTTTTAATACAGGCTACTGAGTTACAGATGAAAATCTCTTTACACTGTTGCCTTATTTCAATAATGCAAATCGTATTCTTGGCTTTGCAAAAGTAGTTACAAAATATCCGAGAAAAAAGGCTTTAATTTAACTTGTAAATCTTTAAAGTTATTAAAAAGTTTAAAGGCTGCTTTAATGTTAAACAAACTCATACAAAATAAAGCTTCCGCTACGCCTTTACAAATACATAACTAAAATAATGTTTGGCTCAATAGGCGTGTCTCTGGAGCCTCACAAATTAAATTAATATTTAAACGCCCTCAGCTACTTAAATTTCCATCAGCTTGAAACTTTATAAAGTCGTCTTACCCTAGTTGTCTTATAGCCATTTATGCTATACTAGAGTACTGGGCAAATGTTGTACTCCCACATATTTTAACTCTTACAGTTTGTTTGAAGTTGAAACTTTAATTTTCCACATCAGTTACTCCCGACCTTAAATTTTTATGTTTCTTTAGTAAATACTCATCATATCGAACAACTTCGGTTACGGTACGTAACGTAGGCGTTTCAATAAAACCAATAATTTGGCGGGTCCCTTGGAGTATCTCAGTATTAGCACCATCTACCGGGTTCAACTGTAACTCGAAAGTCTAAACCATACTCGGTCCCTCTTACATTTAATGAAATTGGTTTAGCCTTTTAGGAGGAGTTCAGTGACAATCACACTTATGCTGTGTTTTTATATTATTAACATTTATGTGTATTTCATCTTATATTATAACGATGCTCTACATCGCATGTTAATTATTCGGCTACATAGTTTCTAAGAAATGTGATACGAAATCGTTTTAATAACAATGTGAATGAATACCTAATTAATTTCGTGATTTTATCAAAACACCATCAGTAATTACAATTTTATTAACCACCTCTCTTCTACACTTTATCGTTGAAAATCATAAAGTGGTAGGAACTTTTCTTTACCCTACTTATCTTACTTATGAAGTCAAAGTCAACATCACAGCAAAAAAATTCATCCATAAATAATATTATTCAAACAGATTAGGTATGTAAAATTCATAAGTAAGTTAATACTTGAGGACAAACCCACGTGTAGTTAAGTGGCGATGTCGGTACATCTCAATATAAACATACTAACAGCACGTTTTAATACTATTTGAATAAATAAAACCGTAAAGTTTCAATAATCATAATCAAGAATTTTTACTAATAGTAAAAAATTACAAATGGGTGAAAATTATTTAAAATGACCAATTCGACATTTGTGACAAAAAGATGATCTTTGTTCTCTGCCTATCTTCTGACTAATAAATTATTTAGAACCAATGCGGTTTAAAAATGACGAGTACAGAACTATTTTCCAAACTAAGCTTTTTCCGGTTATATATAAGTGTTTAAAACATATTGTTATCAATATATATTTTTAGTGTGTCATCAATTATTGCATAAACAGCTATAAATAGAAAATATTATTTTTACAAAACTTTGAAATCATGGAATGTAGGACGTTTTATTTTGAACTGAAATTGTACGTTACTTAAATTAATTCTAAGATTTTTCCTTTCGCATCTTTGCAGGTGTTTGTGGAACTTCAATGTTTTATTTAACTTTACATCTTTTTGTATCTATTCAAGCATTAGGTTCCTATGAATCCAACGAAGTGTAAACAAAACCGCACAACTTCTTTGATGTTCGATAACGAAGCGCGCATTTTAAAATTGTTCACTGAATTTAAAAAACGTGGTTCTTACTACCTAATCAAAGTGTTTTATCTTATTCAAAAAATAAACTTAATGATTAACATGTTGTATAAACGTTGGATAAAATGTTTATGAAAAAATCTTCAATGATAAAACTTTAGTCGATAAAATTTTTGATTAACTATTTGAATGTTTGTTTAAATTTTTTTGAGTAACTATAGATATAAACTTCCTAAAAGTAATTAATCCATTACGACTATAGGTGCTTTGTAAATTTAGTGCTCATTAGAGTGTCAGCTTTCTGACAATTCGAAAGTAATTACCAACTCATTTACGGTTCCAATCTCAACAAGTTTCGGCACTAAAAACCTTAATGTTCTTTTTGTGTTGCGAAATGAAGAACATTTTAGCATCATCTCTAGTCTTTTCTTTTATAACGCCTCGTGTTTTATCCAGTCCATTCAGAAATGAGAATCTAAAACATAAAATGTCCTCACCTAAGTGTAAACTGTTCAGGTTATTAAATATAAAACTATATGTGACAAGAACTTTTGCCGTATTTCGGAATGTTACTTAAACTTAATTTTGGTTTTCCAGTGACACGATATTGGTTTTATATAAGTTTTTATTCATAACGAATTAATTAATTATTTTTAGTGGAGAAAGCATGAAACAAACATGTGAAATTATACTTTACTCGACGATAAAATAGACCTTCTAACCCAATTTGGCACTTAATTTTGTCTCTATTATACTATATTGATCAACTTTTGTCGTCTCCTTAACAATATTTAACGCTCAAGTTCCTGGTTCTCCTCAAGATGAAGACTAACAATGTCGTTGTTTACCGCTTGTTGGTCAAAGTAAAAATATAAATCTCCCTTAACGTGCCCAATTTCATGAAGTTTAATGTGAAATCAGCGACAACAATTTCGATAGCGCGCCCGGGCGTAAGATCGCGGGGTGTGTAATGACCGACAAGGTTTTCTGTCATTTGCTATTCAACCATAAAAATGTTAATTCAAGTACCGGAGGAGTGAAAAGCCTCGTAAATATAAGGAAGTCCTTGGCAATCGACGTTGGAAGATTCTTCCATTATGATTAGAGATGTGCCGGATTGTTAAAAATTTATATCCGCGGAGACGGATGGTTTCAGATTATTAATATCCTTGAGACATAATATACGCCATCAGCCCAGACGAATGCTATTACGGTTTTAAGGTATATGCTCAAACAGAGTAGACTGTTTTCAACTATTACATTTATTGTATCGTCTATCACGTGCAACTACACTGAATACTTTACAATAAACTAAAGAACATTCTAGTTAATATATTAGTAAGTCACTATTGGAGATTTTATTAACAAATTTAATTTAATTTTCCTAGGTCCTAACATTATTATCTTGTAATACTTGAATTGACTGATAAGATTAAATAATGTTTTAATAAGCAAAGTCTGTTTGTTGCTATTTGTTGTTTGCTATATATCGCGACCTTCAAAATGTATAATCACTAAAGTAAAAAATTCGAAATCGTCCTTTTCCCTCGGATATCCACCATCACATCACTATTTGTAAGGCAGGAAGGATTTCATTTGACGAGTTTACATTACACATTCATTACACATTGTCTAGATGTCTAGATGATTAGCATACATTTTTGTCTTTGTTTGCATTTTCTTAAATGGAATTTACTTAAAGGTGTATGAGATGATGTTTATGCTCAAACATAATTCGGAGGAGTTTTATTTAAACTAGAGCCTGCTTGTGCTGGAAGTTGAACCTTTTGCAAATGATTAAGTAAGTATGAGATAATTAAATATAAGATTACCTAATTAATTTGGTGTTTTATTAAAAAATTATGGACATTCTCGTGACTGAATTATGAAAACCTTTAAAAATTAAATAAAAATATCTTAGACTTTACTAAAAAAATTAAGCCTTATGTAGATGGATACATACACATAGTTATACCTCTAGATAAGTATAGTCTCCATTATCTACAGGTCCCTGCTGATAGGTGGGCATACTTATAGTAGGCTATCCTATACTTGGCGTTCCATAGCAGATATAAGACAATAGTATTGTTAAATAACATCAATAACATATTTGCCGTGAGTTTTGCAAACAGCTCTCTAATCGGGTCACGTAGGTTTGAGTGGACGACACCGTGTCCGTGGAATGTCTAAGGAGTCCAAGAAAAGACGTACTACGTGACGCACTCAGGAAAATACGTTTTAAGTATACCATATTAAAATGTAAACACAGCAATGTTGGCAGTTTACCTATCATACGTATTACATTCAAGTCATCGTTGCCGACTCCCCTGTATGGATATTCTTAGACTTCATCATCGATTTTCATTGAAATAGAGATCTTGGAGAAGAGAGAGACAGAGAGTTTTTTTAATAAGTTCGTTGGTTTATTTGTTGTCGATTGGTTGGTTAGCTAAAAAAAAAATAAACAGATCGCTGCGTCTAATAATACATAAGATATTTTATGAATCAAATGCCAGCAAAACTACTCTACGTCTGGATACAATTAATGACGACATACTGCAGAAAAATGCATTGATTGCAAAACTGACCTATTTTGAAAGAAAAACAAGCTTTCAAACGTAATTAAACACCAGTTTTTACAGCGGCCGTAAATCAAGCTTATTTGAAATTTATAAAGGGCTCGCGACGGCGGCGCTTTGCTAATCTTATAAATTATGAAAAACAACGAGAAAGCGATAAATTGCAATTCAGTTACTCGACACGGGTACTGTAACGAACACTAACTTGCTTCCCGACCCAATTGTCTGTTAACTGTGTTGTGTTCCTTCTGACAAACAAGATGTCTTTCAATACAAGTAAAGGAAAACGAGATGAGGAAATTTTGAAGTACGTTTATTGTTTAAACTTTTAATTGGCAATTAATTTACTGTGTTTAGATAATTATACACTCTAACATAGTACACATAATTTTACATTCTAACTACTGGAATACAAAAATAATGTAACCATGAAGAAAAATTGCCTGGTAGATCGATTCTAGTCAAGTAGAAATGTATGTATTTTACAAATATAAATGTCAACTGGCAAGGAAAAGAAGTATCCTCATAAATGCGAAATATAGAACCGACTACCTTTTGGTTCTATAACCATTAGGTTATTTAGCAAAGTGCATGATGGGAATGGTGGCTTCGAGTGAAGAGTAGTCAGAGCCTCTACATTATTGCGCCCAACCCAGAACATCTGGTATTTTATTACGTTACCCTGCTACAGTCCCTCGCCATCATTTCCTCACACAATTACTAAACTACTCGAATTAATCATTTTAGTTTATAGACAAAACACGTTACCCTAAAGTCCCATTCACGACAATGTCTATAAAATATAGTATTTGGGATGACAAAGGTTCCATTTGATCGCCATTACGCCATGTTTGTCCCGGCCCGAATTGTTATAACACGCTTTCATTTCTGGCTTTGAAGATCTGTAGTTATATTGTATCGGTGGGGGCTTAAGACTTTTGTTCGAATTTGAAGTAATTAAAAAATAAGTAGGTGTATTGTTTTCTTCAAAGATTTCGTGGAATTGAAAAAAAGTTACATTTTCTAATTAAGGTAAAAAACAAATTTACCGCTTCAGACCCACCGTAACCCTGGCCTACTTTTGGTTGTGTTACTACGTAAATAAAAGAACGTTTATAACTATTATTTTAAAGTTAATTACAGCACTGTATAAAGTAAACGTAGTGGCGTACAATTAGAACAGCTCAAAGAATCTACCATAAGCCATGATAAACGAAAAATAGTAAATGTATAAACTTAGTGCCTCATTATAGTAACCTATAACTTTATATAGCTTAAATGAATTGTATCAGGGTACAATACAACTTTTGATCGCTGTACCCCATACCTGATTGCACTATAGGTAAATTCTCAATATATTGGTAAAATCCGCAATCACTTAATTGCAAAGCGTACCTACATTATTTTCCTTTCCAAGTCTTTCAAATATCAAATATCGACATAGAATAAAAATCCTAGATTGTTTTCTGGAGATAGACAGTATATTTCAAAGTCATTAACTTCAGCAAAATTAATTTTCAAAGGAAGATTGATTGATTACTGCGCCTGTGTCATTAAGATTAGATCAAGAAACGCTCCGAACGTGGAAGCAAAAACACGCACAATTGCTTTTGGAACATATCCATAATAAATTAGTACTCTACCTACTAAGAAAAACTGCTAATTAAAAATCAGCAAAATTAATTAATCAGCGTAACTTTAGATTACCTTTTTATATAAAAACTAGCCAGCTCAGCATACTTTGTTCTAAAAAAGGAAGAAAAAGACTTTGAAAAAGCGTTCCATAGTAAACTAGCATTTCTTTATAAAGAGTTTCCTGTTATTATATATTGGACTTTTCAAAATTTTTCAGTAATTATGTATTGGGAGATGACAAAAATTCATGTCGATTAAACCAGGATTCCTATGGCAGAATTCGGTTGACCACACATTCTAACCAAAACTAAGTAAAGCGAAGCTAAAGGACATACATAACCTAATTATGATGCCTTGAGCTTAAATTATGAGGAGTCCAACTATAAATAAAACAAATGTATATGACAATTGCATAAAGTTTCAAGCAATGACAACCAATATCATGATAAATCGTTACACAGCAAATCACAGGAAATCCAACTCATGCGAGTATCATAAAACTTATCTATGCAACCGCAATAAAACTCCAATAAAAATACACTTTAAGGTTGTTGAACGAAAATATGTACGCGCTCGTTTCGTTTACCCGTCGCAAACCAATTCCATGTTTCATTTATTGAAAAATTTTTCCTTGAAATGTCTCACCTGTGCCCACTAAGCAAGAAAATCCAATTTCGTCTCGCGCTTTGATATTTCCCAGTTATAGGCATAAGCTTTTAAAGTAGTCTGTTTATACTTTCGATTGCACATAATGCATTAGCTTTCTAAATAAGAACATGGAAAAGATGATGATAATACATACAGATGTGAAATATTTATTTGCCGTCCGTTGCTATATGAATCAGATATTTTAATTCCGAATACTTGATATTTATGAATTAAGCAACCCATCATTGACTACTGTATTAGCAATTTACGTACTACGTATCATTTTTAGTATTATGGTTTTCGTAGCGTCTAGTTGAGCGAATCTAGACACAGTAGTTATATTTTGTTTAGACAACGTTATAATTTTCCAACACTGTTACGTCAATGATTCCTTGCATATCATAATGAACTAGACAGTGTATATTATTATTATTAAAGTTTTAATGTAAATCCATTATTACCTTGGTAGTGATGTTTTCCATATTATCGGGTGCATTTCAAAGTTACGCTTTGGTATATAAAGCAATTAAGGAAATTAATACCGAACGTAAAAAGATTTAAATGTAGTAAACAGAATATTCCGTAAATGAAATTTAATCGTCTTTAGAGCTTATCATAAATGGTACATGCGATTCCCGGTGTATTATTAAAGTTCGCTCAAGCATTCATTTCTGTGAACAGTTACTTACCTACCGTAAGTAAAACGAGTACACACTCCAGTGAGTTAGGGAGCACACAGTGATATTGAAAGGCGAAAATAGTACAGAAATTAGAAGCACTTTTTTATGTAATGGGAATGGAAAATGAGCTTGCAGCGTCACCATCCCCTGCCGTCCATGGACATCTATTATATACCTCGAGTAGGACTGTTAGAAGAACTGTTATACGGTTAGTAATTTCTATTAGTAGCAGGTGTTAGTGAGCATATTTGTAGTAATTAATTGGTAAGGGGACTAGTTAGGACTGTTAGTATTCGTTAGTAGTCCTGTTTATTAAATTAATAAAGTTTTGGTTGTGTTCAGCCATTAAACCAAATATTAGGTAAGGAACAGGATCTAAAATTAAAATTTATGCGAATGCAATGTGAAGTCTACTGCACGCCTATCTGAAAGTCAAATGCCTTGCTATTCCAATTTATAAAGCAAACGTTGGCAATCAATCACATTTTCTTCAATTTTTCATTCAGTTATAACTGTTTTGTGATACAAAATTATGTTAGCGGTTATTAAGCCGTCGTCTCAATATACCCAAAACGGTAGTAACTGTGATTTGAGTGATACATCTTAAATATTTTTACTTATCTAAATATCAAACGTTTTAAATCAAGGATTTTACGCAGATTTTGCAGATTTATATGGTAGGGTATAATTTTATGGGAATGTAGAGCCAGGAGCACCTGCGGCGGGAAACCAAATGTCGCTGAACTACTCGGACATTCAAATTTATTCAACAGCCCGAAATATCTGACCCCAGATATGTACGAGTACGTTCTGTACCATATGCACAGTCTGTAAATGAAAAAGTAGATAATACCATAAAGAAGTTATGTTTATTTTAATATTTATATAACAAAGTGTAATAAATAGAGTTTTCTTTGTTTTTGAATCGATTTGAATTTGAATATATTATCTATTTAAAAAGTGTAATAAAGAAAATGATATTTTTATTAATTGTCCCTCAAAGGCGTTTAAAGTCAAACCAACCGTCTTTGGCTACTGTTTGAATAAGTCTTTAAACTACTTTACCCGTTTGAAGAAGTTATATCTATCAACGGTTTTATATTTTAAAGAGAATTGGTATTCGGTAGTGATATCTAGAGAGTAGTAGACTAAACTACTTCTTCTAATATTACCAAACTAGTTGTTATGTTAGGTGATGCATGAGTATAATATAGCATATGTATATGTAACAAGTATAAATAAATAAACACTATGCTTTCTCCACGATTTGTTGGAAAAATTCCTCTGAAATTTAAAGCCATTATAGTAACAAGATTCTAGCAAAGGTCGTCAGGTAGCTGTAGGTACTGTACAGTACAGATTAGATTAAGCTAAGCGGGACAAAGCGCAGCGAACTTCGGAAATAAAGGACCTAGTATCTAAGGGTGCTTCATCGGCTGATCTGTTATCACACCGAAATAGTTTCCTTCGACTTTATAAATGTAAGCACTCTAACCCAATGCTAGTTTTGTAATGAATTGTGTACATTAACTCATATATCATCATAATCGCAACCCATAACTGTCCCACTGCTGGGCTCGGGTCTCCTCTCACAGTGTGAGAGGTGCAGGCTATAGTCCACCACGCTGGCCTAGTGCGGATTGGCAGACTTCACACTCCTTTGAGAACTTTATGGAGAACTCTCAGGCGTGCAGGTTTCCTCACGATGTTTCCCTTTACCGTAGCTAGTGATAATGTGTATTTAATACGCACATAACTTTTTAAATTTAAGAAGCGTGCCATGAGGTTTTAACTACCGTTCAAACGACTAGGCTATCACTATTCACTTATACATAGAAAATTCTTAT
>LGAG01000147.1:146849-165402 GCA_001278395.1 Lerema accius
CGAGTTACAACACAGATTTATGATTTCTGTATTTAATTGTCTTGTACCTAGTTGAAATCTCACTTCTTTATGTAGTTATAAAAACTAAGTCGGCTCCTATAATTTCGGTTCCGTCTTGGCGCAAAAAGTGTGTGAAAATATTTACAATATTCATTTCAATGACGTTTATGATACGTTGGGAATTTACTGCTTGTACTTTAGCTCGGCGTCGATGTTACTAGATAACCGAATAATTAATAAGTGCAGTGATTTCACGCTTTGTGGTCATACAAAATATAGTTGATGAACAAAAACAGTGAATAGCCAGTGTTTACTTATAAAATAACAATAAAGAAAATGACATTGATCGTTACAATAGTTGAATGCAAATCTACAAATGCGGCCTCACTTCTAACAGGAGTCTTTACCTAAATGCGGGAGTTCTCTACCGCGTTGTTTCAATATGTTTTGGTTGAATATTAGCAGTCAGAGACAGAGATAACTATCCGATACTATTCATCATTCTAACAAACGAAAGTTAGGGAAATTACTTTACAGTTTACATGCTTAAACGACTGAGTACAAAGAAAACTGAAATGTACTTTTACCACACTGTTTCAATGCGAAATAATTGTCTGCTATTTCCAAAGTCAGAAATTCTTGTGCAGCTCGAAGGCATTAAATTTGCTTAACATTTGGGACCAACCGATTTGTATTATGGAACATAGGAGTCAAGAAACATTCTATCAGCACTGCGATGAAGTCGTCTATCCACCTACCAACGAAACTATGTTATCTGTAACACCAGGCCTCTGAATTGGAACTAGAAATAACAATCTCTTCTTCATTTAAAAAACTTGTTATTTTGTGATTATGAAAAACCGATGAGTTATGACTCAGATTTATTCAGAAGAATCGTATATCAGCAATGAGTTTTGTCACCATTATGAACCGGACTATAGTCATACACAGATGACGCACAGTTCGGAAACATTTCCTTATTTGCAGATGAAGGCAAAGTACAAGAAAACATCATCGTACTTACATGCGAATCCTGTAGAACCCATATTCAATTTTATACTTATTATTGGCATTCCAAGTTTAAAAATGTCTTGTCGTACCTACCTGTGGGCTAGGCAGTAGGTACTGAATCTAGCTAGATTCTTGCCCGAATATTTAAAAAATATAAAAATCTTATGATACTCTAACAAAAGAGACGAATCCAATTACCCCTATCGTTTAAATCTGTCAAGCTGTTTATGCTGTAGGGCGTGCCAAAGAAATGAAAGTACCTACTGGACCGATTTGAAAAATTCTTTTAGTGTAAGATAGTCCATTATTTATCGAGGAGCAGCAAGAAAAATATTGCGAAAACGCCAAAATGACGTGTGCGGAGCCGCCGGCGGTTGCTAGTCCTAAATATAATGAGATTTTCCATCAGTTACTCGTAGTATACACATAAGAGGCTTACATCATGCATTTATATGCAGTTACATGTTAAGATAATACCAACGTCCAACCAGCCATCTGTGACCGTTACTCCTTAATGCTCTCGTTGCTACTAGCGTCATAGATAATGGTAGTTCTTCAGTTAAGAATAAGTAATTATACATACATGTGCCTTAATTAATTAAGTTATTTTGTTATAAAATATTGCAACTCTACATTAGTAGGTACCTACATTAAACTGTAACTGCTACATAATTATAATAATTAAATTTCAGACCCATATTTCAACGGAATTAGGATGAGACTACAGTGGTAGTTGTGGCAAAGGAAAAATTTTGGTAATGCAATTAGTTATACATAAAAATACGTTCAAAATTAATATGTGAATTTTATTCTTGAAAATGTAGTTGCACATATTATTGACTCACAATCAATCGAAGATAATCTCAATGAGAAAATTTTACACCATCAAAGTTAATGTATCAGTACCCTCTTTGTACCTGACTACGAATCGTAACAGAACAATAACATAACCTTACTTTTAAAACTAAAAGAATCAACTTCTAAAACATTACCATACCTATCAATTATAAATTTATATCATACAGTTTAACAAAATTAAAAGCAACAATTATTGTGGTATTCTTAAATAATCATGTTACTGGCATTATTGATGAAAATACCCTGTGATTTAATATTCCTTAACATGGCTTTTGTTAATACTTTGTATTCTTTTCTCAGAGACTATTAAAATCATAACATGCATAATGAGTGTGTCTATGTTATCTCATTCTTAGCCACGGTTGTTAATTATAAGGAGGTAGTAATATTTCTTCGCTACGTGTTCCGACTGGAAGTAAAAAGTATGTTTTATCGGTTTTTAACAGTTAAGAGGAATTATTATGATGCAATGTTATAAAATACATAGTACAGTCCATTTTTTTTAACTTGTCCTATTTGGCTCGCAGTTTTACGTAGGTAAAACTTGTAACATTTTTCAAATAATGTTTAAGTTAATTCAATACTTGAATATCAACATGTGCTTAAATATGCTCTAAAAATAAAACTGCTTTGAAAATGTTTTTTTTTTGTTTTAAAAATAAGATAAGTTAAAAAACGAAGGATTATAGGTACTCGCATGAACAAATACCTTACTTTAAATTTGCAGACAGATAACATGTTTTGTTTTAAGCATCACGGCTATAATCAGGAAAAACGTAACTGAAATACATTGAAGAAAAGATTACTTAAGAACTTAATTAGAAATACTACGTAACTAGTATAAAACTGTCTTCAGAATTAAGTAAACAAGTTCCTAAAACTATTTCTAAGATTTTTACAATTTACGCAAAATATATCGTGACTACTTCTGCCATATAAATACTATAATTACTAACTTCATTTTATCGAATGCAATAAAAACTACATCGACGGAGAAACTTTATAATGACGTTTATAAATCTTCAATATCTATTCGTTCAACGAAATACCATTGATTTATAAATATCACAATAGCGTCGAAGAACGTGTATGAAAGTTCCTTGCACCTCACGTTATTAATTGTTTACAGACACGAAAGTGATTTTAATTTGCATACACATCACATTGATGCGGAACCGAGCCATTCTACTATACCTCTAGATATATAGCTTACTATTACTAGATACTACTAGATAATAGGGTCAAGAGCTTCCATCGACATGTGGGTAAAAGTCCAAAAATTAAATAATATGGCTTAAATTATTCCGACCGTATCTTGAATACAAAAAACAATGTTTTCCCCTAAGTCTTTCAGTATTTGGCAGTCCTCAAAGATAAGTACCTTATAAATTATGTCTAGAAAACAATTAACGAAAACAGCTTGACTTATTTTATTATGGAACAAAGAAAGCGAGCAAAAACCATATAGATATAGGTTTATTTACTTTTTGCTTTGTAACTCTTAACGAGTACTTACCTACGCATTTGTAAACAGTCAGAGGTACCTATTTCTAATTACATAAATAATTAACTACATCATCTCTGCGTAAACGTAAACAAGGCTAGCATCTAAACCTTGTTAGATCTGCCTTGGTAATGAGATTAGGGTTGCACACCCTTTTTTACAAGAAATAAATTGTATTTCGTTCTGAGAAACATTTTTGAGTTGTTAATAGTAGTTATAAGTACATTAAATTTAAAAAAAGGCCCTAAGTCTAACATTTATAGTAGTTAGCATTGTAATGCTGAGAAGAGTATTCTTTATACTGATTTTGAATTTGAATTTGAATTTGAGTATAGTTGGCAACCCTGAATGCGACGTCGTTGTTTGTTATGTCTATTGTGTCTAATAAGATATTACTGTCCGTTTGTTTTATTGTAAGCTTTGTAAGGTAGGTATTTACCTGAGTTACTCGAGCCTGTCTCGTTTCAGGGATAATTTATGCTACTTCTGTTGCTTTTCGGGCTAATTTTTATTTAATAGACTTGATTCATTAACGGGAACAATGAAATTTTATACAAATATAATATAATTATACTGATTGAAACTTAAAAATCAAGAAATGATAGGAAGCAACTCTCTCCAAACCACAACATTGATATGGGCAGAGAGAAATTACAAAACAGTTGAATTAAAATGTATACTTCATTCTGTTACTAAAATGTGTGCAATATATTTTCAAAAGACTTCCACATGCAAAATGATACATCACGATTACACACTGATAATTTATAGCGCATACAAAAATGCTAGAACGAATCGTCACCTAAGACTACCAATCAGTAGTCGTGAAAAACTCAGCATCCTTAATCATCATTAAAGCTACTATTTGAAGTTACATACTTTAAGTTAAGGTAACTTCAAACGTCTTAATGCTTTGAACAATGAAGCAGTATAAAGGCTTGTGTGTCGTCGGATATTAACATATTCTCAACTTTATTACCAAGGAATCATACTGTAAGATTTATTAAATTTCCATTTTAAAATACGCTTAACATTTCGCTTCGCCTCGGGGAAAATAATCCTCAAGTTTCCTAAACATGATCTTCTCGTATAGCATCGAGACTACGCAGGAAGTATTTGTAGCTCACTTTATCAAACATGTTATATACTTAATAAGAGTGTGTTGATCTAAAGTTATAAAATGGAATGTCGGGAATCATTATTTTTGTTAGTTAAACTGTAAAATAATAATTATGATCGATATACGAGTATAAGCAGAGTATGTCTATTAAATTGAAGCGATAAGATATACCTACCAATTTTATAATTGGCCTTTTTTCTAACTCTTTAATACATATCATCCCGAGAAATAGATTTGTTCCCCCAATATAATAGGCAAAGGTAGTTCATAATTAATAATAATAATAGTTTCACAGTATTTGCGCAGCTATTTTAATACATCGAATCGATCAAGCAAATCGATCGTAATATAACATAATATCTTGTGATAATTGTAAGTCATGAACTACTAGAATAGATGTGACGTGTGAAGTTGACGATTTTATCTCGATGGCAAACATGCGGCCCACAAGCATATAGCTATAATGGAATATTGAAATGAATATTTATTGATAGACCAATTTTAACATGATACTACCCACACAGATTATATCCCGCCTTTGTTTCTACTCCTAATAGTGAAAAAGAGCATATTAATTTAATTTTTGAAATTTTTGAAATATTAATGGGTTATGTTTTTTATGGGTTTGAGCCGATAGTACCTACGACAAAATAATCTGGTTGGGAAAATTTTAAACATCTAAATGCGAAGAAATATTTCTTTTTTCTCAATTACAAAAAGAGATTCTTACCCATTAAGTAATAGATAGTTACATTAATGACCATAGTTTACACGAAAAATTTTATTTCGCCTCAAATAGAAATTGCTTTACAGTGGTTATTCCGAGAAGCTACTCGTAAGTACTCGTTACAGCAACTTATAAATAATATTTCGCGATGAAAGATACTTGGGTCTCAACTTTTAAGAAGAAAGAATTGTACGCTTACAAAACTCAGAACACACGGAATTATGTTCAGGAAGTGAAAAACTGTAGGAACAATACAACAAAGAATATAAGTCCATTGTGTTAAGAGAGAAATAAAATGTTGAGTAATATGCTTTGTAAACGTATTTGTTTGTAAATTCAAATGAGATACGTGTTTGAAAAGTCGTATAAAGTCATCGTAAAGTTTTTTGTCTTGCTGTAACAGAACGTCTTATCACTTTCATTATAAGGAAGCTGAGTTACATTTCCTGAAACTTGAAGATAAAAAAATGTTACGAATCTTTTTTGGTCACTATTTTAACAAACCTTTATATTACTTCACCCAAATATACTTCATAAAAGCAAATAGAACTAGAAAACCATGTTTTACTAGAAATAGTTACATGATAAAATTTCTCACAATCACTAGCATAAAATTGTAAGAACATTCTGAAATTAGAACAAACTGATTTTTGGCCAAGAATTGTGAAAATCCCCTGAGTCTTTTTACATTTGATTACCTAAATTTCCTCTCGATAAAAAAGATTCTACTTACCTAAATGGGATTCATTATGCATAGCAGTTAAAACTTGAATGATTGTATTTAAAATCTTTATCAGAAAAAAAGACAATACATACATAACAATATTTCGAAATAAATACAATTTAAACATACATAACTTTACAAATTCATTGCAAATTTAAAATTATGCTTTTGATTAAAATAAAAAAATGTTGGATTGGTTAACTGATTACATCCTAGTATTATATACTTAATTAGTTTTATTTGTTTATGCGTTTATAAACGTTTGAGTTATTACAGAAAACAAATTATATCCTTTGTTTCAGATGATTACGATGCTGGATTCAACAAAGACTGAAGTGTTAGCCGAGAAATTAATTAAGAATTATAATAGTAATTGATTTTAAAAATGGAAGGTGTGAGAGTCTCGCACCAGGGAGTGCGGGCACACTCCGCCGAGGGCTCTGCAGGGCGCATCACGCAAGCCGGCTTGGCAGCACGGAGTCCTGAGGGTACCGCTGCCAAGGGTATGGCCATCAAAGGCCACGAAGATCTCTGGGTCGAAATCCAAACTAATACCTTCAGGAACTGGGTGAATGAAACCTTAAAACCGGCGAATATAAAGGTATTATAAAATTGTTAAATTGATTAAGAATTCGTTTTATTTTTGCCTTCAATTTCCGAACAAGATTATCTGAATTTTTATTGAACAAATTCAAAAAAGCTTTACCTCAATCTCTTTATCTCTGCTTTAATCCTTAAAACCCTAATGAATTTCTGTCAGACTTTAAATAATTGAAATTGATACTAGTAGTTAGGTGTGGTGAAGTTAATCCTTTGAGGAATAAGACGAAATAATTAGATCTGAGCTTAACTACATAGATTATGTTGAAATCAAAACTCCTTCATTAATGCCAACATTCACACAAGCTTATTACCTATTTCTGGGTTTTAGTGAAAATTCTTTGTATTACGACCAATTATGATAATGATAACTTTGAGGTTAGTGAATTAACTTATCAAAGAAACTTTGTCGTTAATAGTACTACAAGCACGGTATTTTGTAGGTAGTGGATTTGGTAGAAGATCTTCGTGATGGGACAGTTCTTTGCGCCCTGGTGGAAGCTCTGCAGGGACGAAGGTTGAAGGGATGGAGTTCAAACCCAACTAACCAGCACCACAGATTAGAGAATGTCAGCACAGCCCTCCAGGCCATTGAGGATGATGGAGTCAAACTTGTCAATATCGGTAACTATTTATAGCTGTTTTGACACTCGAGAAGATACTGAGAGACTAAAGAGTCTTAACTAGTTCAATTTGGTTCAAAACAGTTCAATGAAATATTAAAGTGACGCACTAGTGGACTTTTAGTTAGTGTGCTTTACCAACCAACCAACTTATTAATAATCATTGATGTCTATTTGGTTTAATAAGGATCATTACTAATAAACAAAGACTAAGCTGAGAACTTTAATCAGCTCTTTGAAATAAAAGTGATACTAAAATTAACTAGTTAAGCGTAAGTTCAAACCCGCTGTGTATTAAGAGAAAAAGGCTGAAGGAATGTATCATTATCTTCTATGAAGTTAACTTGTAATCAAGTTCAAACTAAAAAGTAAATACAGGCGGATTTGTAGTGACTTGTTAATTTTTCTTTCTAGGTAACGTCGATATCGTGAATGGGAACTTAAAATTAATATTAGGACTTATCTGGTCACTTATTGTACGTTATCAAATTGGAAGAAGCAAATTCCCACCGAGGTAAGTCCTATACGTAATAATTTTTGTAGCAAGTATTTAAATAGTATCTTTCTAAAATAAAAATTTAAATTTGTTCTAATACTGGAGGCATCTAAACCTATGAACGCCGGACCGTTTATCACTAATCATAATCATACTATTGATAAAGATATCAGAATTCACATAATATTTTTGAACCTATTAAGGTAATTCAAAGAAAGTAAGATATTTTACATGAATAATTTTCATCGTTCGAAATCGTTTCTACCTACCCTATACATAAATCTAGATTTGTAACTAATTTTGTCAAACAGTTATGACACTCCGGTTCCAGAGCAATTAGCACGAATGCAGTCCGCGCTATATTGCATTACATCCTATCACTGCGACTAATGCATTTACGATCCCACCTCGATGATGTATCTCATATCTACAAATGGAATATTTGCCTGTTGAAATTAGATTTTAATCACGTAGAATTTGTAATATTAACATTACCTACGTAATATTAATATTACCTACAACATAAATCAGTAAAACGTTGATGCAATATTCCAATAAAAATTTAAGAAAAATTCTTACCAAGCACTTTATATAAAGCAGTCGTTTAACTCTAATGTCAAATAATATTCTCGCCAGCAATTCCAGATTTTATTAATGCGTTTCCTCGAATATTTCAGACTTAAACCTGAAGTGTAACATTCAATTGAATTTCAGAAAGTTGATGTTATCGTGGCTGCAGGCGGCACTGCCGGATTGCCGCGTCGGCAACCTCACAACAGATTGGAATAGCGGCATTCTCTTATCAGCGCTGCTCGACTATTGCAAGCCCGGCGCCTTCCCGCATTGGAAAGAGCTCAGTGAGTATCACTGTAGTACTTATTTCCTGACAAAGTATTTATGTATGACTGTGTACATTTGTTTGGCTTAGGCATTAAATAGCCCATGTTAACTTGCCTACGTCAGTGTTATCCCCCGTATAGGATGAACGAGTGTTCAAGAATTAGGTGGTAGTTTATTCAAGCACTGACTTACTTTAAATATTTTTTATAATAGTGGCCAAAGTTTTGCAAAAGGTATTCGATTTCCAATTGAAGCAAACATAAATGAGATAAACTAATGTTTTCTTTTAATTAATTATATTTTTTTACCATTTACCATAATTTATATTTAGAAAGCGAGTACATAGGTGTATATTATATTTAATGTTTGATTTAATGTAATCGTATGTTAATGAAATTTAAAATATGCAAATACGCAATATTATGTACCTTATGCCAATAATATCTACCTGCACTCGTTTCGATTCAATTCAAAAGCAGTCTACCTAGTTTTATTTGCCATTCTCAAAGCGCCGCTTCCTCGGAAATAGGTATATTTATTTCCGGTAAAAAGCTTCCTAAGCGAGCTTAGTAAAGCGTGAATTGCACTTAAATGAGTTAATATGAATTAAATCACATCCTGGTATCACATATTGAACTCACACAGAGGAAATATTAGTCAGTCAGTTCGTTAAACTAAGCTTCAGTAAGTTTAGCAATTGTTATTGACAACCATTTAATAGGTACGGACTACAATATTAGAAGGTAGAAATGGGCAACTATCAATATATTCAAAACCAGAGTTTTTTATAAAAAGCTTTAAATCATCAATTTCGCAATCTTCTCAAAAGTCTATTCAATTTTAACGCTAAAATTCTTCAAATTCAGTTACATTTTTTATCATGAAAAAAAATCGGTAGCGTCCGGGACTATATTAGTATGAATCATATCGCGAACTTAATTACATTTCAGTGAATTGGATTGTTCAATAGATGAATAACCAAATGAATTTCCAATACACGCGTAGAATTTTCATTTAAATTCATTTGAATTAATTCCCGGAATACATTGAGTTGAAATACCTGTACGTAGGTAGGTACAATGTGACATATCACAAAGGAATGTTGAGGTTTTGTTACATTAAAAAATTACATAATAATTAATCATTATTTTGTGTTCCAGTAATAATATTATGTGACCTACATTGTTGTTCAGATAGCATAATAAAATATAAAGATGTACGTAATTTCGAAATAAGTTTTTCTTATACTAGGAGAGATGAAAGAACCTCGTAATCAACAACAATGAGTTTGTCTTCCATCATTTTGACTACCTTGTAGCGTTGTCCGTATAAACCATGGTTCGGCTTTGATTACCTACTAGGGTACATAAATGTGGCAGATATATACCTATTTATACTTGAGTCAATCGCATTTGACGCCTTCTTCGTATGCTTTATAAACTTTTTTTTTTTAATTTTTTATCAGATCGTCATGAAGCCATAGGAAACTGTCGTCGCGCGATGAAACTAGCCCATAGGGAGTTGGATGTCCCCATGGTGTTGGAACCGGAGTACCTGGCATCACCCTGGCTGGATGAACTGTCTGGCATGACGTATTTGTCATACTTCATGAAGCCCGGCTCCACCGGATACCGCTCCACACTGGAATGGGTGAACTCAAGGCTAGAAAGGGCAATAACCAATTTTACAGTAAGTTTGTTCTTGTCTTCTTGCAGTTGTATTCAAGTTGGTACTGACACAATTAGCTAGCAATATTATAATAACTTCAAAATTATATAAACTATGCTAAATCACCTTTATACCAATCACCACAATATGATCCAATACTTAATTTTTCTTTCTATGGCCGACGGCAAATCGCTTCTTACCATGAGGCTTTCGGCGTTTCTGATGACCATGGACATGTCACATCTTACTAGCAAACTCATCGGTTCATTTGTCGACTGAAAAACCATTCCATTGAAACAATATTTGTCAACAGACTGACTGGAATGATGGTCGGGTGGCAAACGAGCTCGTGCGGTCTATGGGCGGTCCAGCACCTCCACCAAGCCGATTGCGAAGAGATCCAGCTCGCTGGGAGGAAAACAACCAAATGGCCATCGACGCTGCCAAGAAACTTGGTAAAATAAATTATTAAACTTGTACGAGTATCATTTCGAACGCTAAATATTTTTTGTAGATGGATACATGGATCATGGTTACGGCAAGTCTATCCATGTAACTGGCTTGAAAGATCGGTGCAAAATGAATATTAGTGGGTGCCTATACATTACAGTAAACATTAAAACATAGGCCACATCATCAGGTATTCAAACACGTACAAGTTGTGAATATTAGTGAGCTAGTTTAACTAACTAATAAAGCGTTATTAACCTTGTTTTCCGGGCGTCTACGACGTTCCTTTGATGCGGTCAATTCAATAACGCACCGTTCGCTCCTTGAATGTTTGGTTCGTAGACACGTTGCGATCGCATTCATGATCATTATAGTTGCTGTTTGAGAATGTTCAGTAGTTCGTTTTCCTTTAAATTTCCAATTTATAGAACAGTTTGTCACAAATTAAAGTTTTCTGTAAGTAGTTAAATGAATAAAAATAACCAGAAACCCCAGTTGAAAAAATTTTGTTAAAATTTTGTGTTAAAAATACTATGTCACTCTGCAAATGGAGACGAATATAACGTTAATTTATACGTCGAAATCCGTCGAGGTTTTTAGGCCCTAGAGCTTGCCAAATAATGTACAACAATACACATATAAATACATGCCTAAATACGCTTGAAAAACTCCTGACGCAATAGGAAATGGTAACAGTTAAATAATAGAGATACAGCTCTAAATTCTCGGTCGGATCAACATAGTTCAATGTTCGGGCACAGGTAATCCTGCTAACAGTAATTTTGTGGCTTTTTACTGAACATTGCTGAACTGTACACTGTGCCGGAACAATACATTCAAATGTAACGATCGGAACTAATTACCTTGTAACTAATTAAATTGTATAGTAACAAACAATTTAAAATATCTACGTAATTACACGTGTGATAATTTGAGTAGGTAGATATTACCATTAGTAATATGAAATTTAATTTATTATGTAAATAACGTGTATTTTGAATTTTTAGGTAATAGTATTTAATTTTCAGATTTTCACTCGACTAAGTCTGATTTAAATAAATGAATAATGCCATTTTGTAATAGTTACATATCCAAAACATTAATTCTTAGTTCCTTAAGAATTATCTTTTCTATAGTAAATAGAAGAGACTCAAAAAATCTCTTACAAAAGTGAAAACTAATATTACAAAATAGAATAAGTCCTACAGTAAAGAAAATCGGATGTTACAGCAAACATTAGACATTAGGCCACGCAAAACAATACACACTTAAGTCGTAGTAAACTACCCATTGATACTATAGTATCTAATACTTTCATATACCATACGACATGTATTACATAGGTACCATTGCCATGAGTACATATACGTATATTCACGCTATCCGAGCAAGTAAGTGCTTACGTAACAGACAGCTATTCCTAACGCTCTATTTAAGGCTAAAGTTTTGTATATTTCCAGGGGTCCAGCCAGTTTTATCTGCAAAAGACATGAGTCAGAACGACTCGGAGCATTTAGGTGTAATGGCGTGGGTCACACAGTTCAAGAACGTTCCTCCGCGACCGCCGGTCCATGACATGTTACGAGTAGCCTTAGATTCTACTTCAGGAAGAGTCGGAGAGCCAGTAAGTAATATGAATTTATTTAAAATTATGAAACATTCTCTTTACATTTTAATGTCATTGTAACGCCCTTGAAAGCCCTTACGCTATACAGGTGTCTAATTTAAGGCAACGTCTTTTGTAGTGTTTAGGCATGATGCAATAAAGTATGATTGCGGTACTAATATTATAAATATCAGCGAAAAATTGTACGTTACTGAAATTCCTATATATGCAAAAAAATTGGACTCAACTTACAACCTTTTCGAAAGTAGACTATCTGAGCGGAAAGCTGTTATTAGACCATTAGGACTAGAATAGCTTCCCCACGTATTCCGGTCTTATATTTACGTAAGATGTCTTTAAGCCGAGAGCGAATAAGCTTATACTAAATTTAGTAGCGTTAACTAAGTTTAGTAGAGTCATCATTATTACAATCAGGTGTATTTCACTATTAATATCAGATAGAGTACAGTAGTAAGCCACAATATTGAAATAACTGGAATATAATATCATCACCTCGGGTAAAAAATATATTTAGCTACCTATTATATTAATGTTGGCACAAATTTATCACTATGAAAATACTGGTATGGAATGGCTCTAGGCATAAATGAATATTATTTAATATCCAATAATTAATTTCTTATAAAGCCTTTCAGTAAGTTACTATTAAGCCGATTAAATGTTCCACGGATTGACGACATGAATTTTAATTATTTCAACGAACATTTATTTTACATTTTATTCACAGACTTACATAAAAGTCGAGAGTATTTCCAACGAGCTGTCTATGTCTGACGTCAAAGTTTCTATAGTGAATCCATTAGAACAAGAATCCAGGTTAAAACTGGATTCTCGAGGTGCTGGGGAATTTGTTCCGGAACATGCTGGAATGCATGAGATAGTTCTAACTGCTGAAGATATAAGGTAGGTTTTTCAGTGGTCTTTACTTTGTAGATACATTCTTTTTGTTAATTATATTAGTATTAAAAAAATATTTTGTAGAGTACAACTTGATATTTATTTTCAGAGTGGACGGAAGATATTTCTTTAGAGTGCTGCCTCGTTTAGTTACGGTGCCTCCGCCGGGTATGGCTCCATGTGCGGCAGGCAGTATTGTAGAAGTTCTAGTCAGTGCCACAGGTAAAAGATACCATTCACCTCCTAATTAGTCTTTAATGAAAACATAACTACACCACTTCAAGACGTTCAATAGTTTATCCTTTGTGTTAAACGCTTACACACTCATACCCCCGCAGTAGGATTCCCAGTGTCGCGGGTGGAATGGACAACAGAAATAACACGTCACTAACACTCATGACCCGAGAACAAACATTTATCTGTCACATAAATATCTGCCCCGGCCGAGAATCAAACCCGGGACCCCTCGCTTTGCAGGCAGGGTCATGACCAACTAGGCTACGGGGTCGTTAGTGTCTTTCTATATATCACGCCTTTTCTACTTCATTAAGTTTTGTTACATTTTGTACAGGCTATTTACTTGCTTGAATTATTCACATGCAGATAAGCCTAGTGGAGTGGTTAGTTAACGATTACATTTTTTTTAACAGGAGCCCCCAGGAGACAAGATATTGACGTCACAGCGCACTCTCCTAGTGGAAGAGCAGTGCCGTTAGAACCTCGACATCCACCTCCATCGGCTCCTGGCACCACCGCTTCCAGCGCTACCTTCCAACCTGATGAAGCTGGCACTTGGACTATTGCTATCACTTACAAAGGCGAACACATACAGGTAAATAGCGATTCCTTATAAATAGTCTACTGGATTATTTTTTTGGGGGAGCCTTTAAGAAAGTAAAAGTATTTAATTAGTAATAAAAGCTACATCATTCTGGAAGTAATCCCATACCAGTAACATTATCTAAGTCTTCCTTTCTTTTATTAATTTGGTCTGACAACCTCTACCGGCCACTGCAGAAATGAATAGTGACTATTGTAACATCTTAACAAAACAAAAGGACGTTATTTTCAGGGCGGACCTTTCACCTGCGAAGTATTTGACCCCGCAGGCGTACGCTTAAGTCCAGGAGCTCTCGAAGGTGCAGAACCCCTAAAGCCTCACTCGTTTGAGCTGGACACCAGCGGATGTGGTGTGAAGGGAGACTTGCAGCTGGATATCGTTCATGACAAACGAAGTGTCATGTGTGCGCTGGAGAAACTGTCAGCAACAAAATACCGCGCTACGTTCATGCCGAAAGCACCTGGAAAACATAGGGTAGGTTAACATATAGGGTTTATTTATTACATGCCTTGTGCATGATTTGTGTGCATGTTTATGTAAATGTGCGTTTATGACTGTCTGTGTAAGTAAATAAAAAAATTTAGTTACATCGTTACTGTAATTTTTTACAATATTTTTTTTATAACTTAAGTGCATGGATCAAAATAATGTTGTTTCTATAAAACATTAATCTTAATCTATGCAAACCACATATCATTTTTCATAACAGTGATTACGCAATAACAAATGTCGGCGAACGCACGCTTGTTATCATGTAATATGAATTCCTCCGAATATTTCAAATGATTGCCTCCTCTCCCATTTTAGGTAAATGCCGCCATTTATCTTCGTGCATATCCTGTGATGTTCAATAATAAATTTACATTACATCAAATGATATTCCAGTTAATCCTATTTCTATTACCAGTAAGCCGATTTGATGACGTTAATTGCACACATTGATGGCGGCTTGGGGATTAAGACCCAAATAAAATACTGTTAAATTTCTTAACCTCAAGCCGTTCTGAGCACTAATTGAACTCATTTTATCATCACTTAATTATGTCTACAGCTTTATATCTACTTCAACGGATATGACGTCCACGGATCACCTCACGTATTTAGAGTGGGGTCACGGTCGAAAAAACCTCGCAACAGCGCAAGCCCCTCACCTGCCTACGCAAGAATATCCAGCCCAGGTATTTAGCTCTCACCCTCGTTTAATTTTAAACATGAAATCCGCATTTCATTTTACCTCTTTTTGTTTCAGTAACACGATTACGGTCGGAAAGCCCGCTCGGACATTATAACGTATACGAAACAAATACAACGAAACACAGCACGAACTCGGTCGACCGTAGAGAGGAAAGACGCGATTCCGGTGACTACTACAAATCATTCGGATCGGATATCAAGGATAAGACTTACGACGTCACCGATTCTGCATATTCGAGTTCGAGATTTAATAAGGAAACTTACAGATACGACTCGGAGAGCCCTCGAAATAGGACGACGAGTCCGATAACTTCGAAACATTTAGGGAATGGATCTCGATTGGACGTCAACAGGGCTGGCAGTCCATTCAGAGCCAGTAGTCCGTTTAGAGCTACAAGTCCGATCGGGCGTACAACCAGTCCCCTAACGAGGAAAGACAGCCCTTTGAATAGGACGGGGAGTCCAATTAACCGGTACGTGTGACGCCCGCAATATACTCGTACCTGCGTAGCTGATATGAATAGAGTGCGATGTTTCCCTCCACATCAATGGTTTGCACTAATTAAGGTGCACCAATCAATTTTCGATATAACTTACCTGTTTCTAGTTAATTTCGCTTTAATAAATCGGTGATTTAGCACACGTGTGTGCATTTGCAAAACAGTTTAGAGCATTAAGTAAAATTGCAAACGTATGGCTGATGAAAGTGAATCAGCCATATCCTGTTTGCCCGCAAATTATGCGCCATTTGTAATTTGCTATTAACCTAGCCTAGATTCAAGCGGATTTAATATCTGTTTTGCAGTAAGCTAGTCGCAAATGATGAACCATTACGTGTACACTACGTGTTACGTACATTTTGATTTTGGTCATCTGATTTGCATACCTCAGATCTATTTACGCACTATTACCGGTTTACTATTGTTTGTAATGTCTGAAATTTAATTTTATAAGTTCAAAGATCGTATAATTTATAATTAAGATACAGTTGGTTTTAACGACTTAAACAAATCCGCTCCGCTCCCAATGGAACATAAATTAACAAGAGTTTAATCCTATTAACCTTAATGTGCTGCGCAAACAGAAGATCTGGTTAACAATATTTATTTTAATTATTAATTTGTGAAAACGAGTACAATTTATTTATTTATTTAATTTTCTAATATTGGTATTCGTTACAACTTATGTTTCTTCTCTCTTCCCCTTTTTCTTTTATTATAACATTTAAATATTCATACTTTCATACTATTTATAAGTTTTCATGTACACGTATCAGTAAAGTTAACATTATTTAATGATATTAGTTACTAAGTTAGCAGTTACATACCTAATTTAAGCCACTATACGTGCGCCTAAACGCAGCTCAATTTTCTTAGAATAACGTCATAAGAGATTCCTTTAATAAAATCAAATGTATTAATCCCCAGAGTGAACAGCCCTACCGAGAGATACAGCCCGGTGACGACAACAAAACGGGTTGTTGAGAAGCGTACGAACTACAAGATGTACAGCTCTTACAGCGGCTCCCAGGACAATCTCGACCAGAGCAGTCCGCTGTCATCGTTAGAAACTGACCGTGTTCGTAGATACGGCAGTCCTAGTAAGTTCAACTAATTAAAAGTCATAGTAATTGTTTTGCCAGGATTTTTTATCATACTTTTTCTAATGCTCTTTCCACATGAACAGAAAAGTGATGGTGTTATGCGTTTAGGGTTAGAGTGAGAGCCAGTGAGAGGTGGTGTGTTGATTTATTTGTTGTTTTATGGAAACGAATGTTGCTATTTATATCCAAAACTACGGTATCGTTATCCATACGATTTTGAGTTTTAAAGAATATGTACCATGGCGTATAATGCCATTGCCGTTTCTTTGAGGCATGATAGTGCCATTTTGATATAAAATTTTCTATTTCTAAACCACCCCTAATTTAAGGATTTTTCTCCCGAATTTTAGTTTTTTACCATCGTTTTTAAAAACCTATTACTCAAAGCATAAAATATGTCACCGACCTACCTACAAGAATTTAATAAGGATAAAAAATATGAAACGAATAAAAATTATGATTCCACGTTTCTATTAAGTACGTTTCGGTACGCGCAAATTACATTTTTACAAACACCACATTCCACCCCGTAATCATTTGGAATGTAAAAAAATCATTCGTTTTAAGTCTAACTTAACGTTATTTCCCATTGCATAATATAAAACACAAAAGGAACGGAAATTACGTTTTCATACGTCAATTTTATGAAGTGTACAATAGTTTTTTTATTGTATTACGTACATAGCCACCGTATAACCATTACCACCTTAACAAAATAAACACATCCTACCTAATTGTTACTGCGTTCTCTTCCCAACGTGAACGTTGCTAGGCAATTTTTAATTCAATTTAAAGATAAAAGGGGTGCTTTAAATTGCTTTCGCGAAAAACGATTACTAAGCACGAAGAAGCAAAGTGGCGATCCTCTAATATATTGTTAAACTGGATATTATGAGAGTCATATTTTCAGTTAATTTTAACTGGATAACGTTTTCTTTTTCTCTTTCTTCGCGTTTCCGCGGTCAAACTAAGTTGTTTACTTAGATGAAAATTTACTTTACACTGCAATTTTGTTGCAAGAAAGAGTTGAAAAGGATTTAACGTAAATAGCGCGTCTATCACCTGAACTTTGAATAAACTTGCAAAATAGTTGAAATAGATATTTAAAATGGCTTTGTTTTAAGTTTTGCACTATTTAGTTTATAGTTTAAGTTAAATTAGTACTTTTACTTTAACAATATGACCATTAACTAAAATATTTTCTTTAAAACCGTCACTATAATTTCACAGGTGGTGGGGACAATGGCGATCCAGGGGGGAAGTCATATCGAGGGAGAAAGGATTCTTGGGATTCAGTGGAAAAAACAAGGCAAATGCTCAATACTAGCAGGTAAATACCATATACCAAGTATTACTGTAGTTATAACGAAGGGAGGTGCTTATCTTCCTAGAACATCCGCTACGAACGTGAGTGTTCTCCATGCGTGCAATATGTAAATCCGCACTTGGCTATCAGAGTGGATGTCGGTCTTAACCTGTCTCATTTGGAACTTGGGCTCAATACTGAGATGAAAACTGTCTTTAGGAACAACTTATATACCTATGGATAAATTTTAAGAAACGCTATAAGGTAAGGTGGGGTAAGACTAACACACGGGGCAAGACACACTGTCTATTATACGTATATCTTAAATACGACATTTTTCCAGTCTGTAAGATAGATCAAACGTAAATGTTCTCGGCTAAAACACACACATGTCGTTTCTTCAAGTGTATATCGAGATAATAGACAGTGTTAGTCTTGCCCCGTGTGTTAGTCTTACCCCACCT
>LGAG01000147.1:175881-200755 GCA_001278395.1 Lerema accius
AATTAACATATTACAAACTTAATAGAAAAGTGAAGAGTCGCCCGTATCAAATAGCGAGGGCTCGGATCTGTAACAGAAAACAAATAATTGCTATAGAGAAATAGAAATTTCCTATGCAAAAAAAAAAAAAAAAAAATATAGTTGTACTCAAATTCTATTTTCAAATAAAAAATTGGAATGAACTTGTTCTTTTGTAGTCTCAACAAAACCATTGTCTAAAACTTTAAGTACCTAGCTTACTGTGCAAATTTTAAGTCATTTACTTACCAGAAACATCAACTCTGTGTAAGTGTTGGAGCTGGCAGTTAATACTTACGTAGGCTCTCGGATTCCAGCCGCCATTTTGAATACCTTCGTGACGTCACACGGCTGGGCGCGGGCGAATCGGCGCCTGCGCACCTCCGTGCCTGACATTCAAGTCAAGCCGCAGTCACAGTCGCATTCGAACGAGGCAACGCCTCAGATGAACCAAAATGCTGTTTCGTCGCGTATTTCTTCGCGTACGCCCTAACATATAATAATATTTGAAATAGAAGCTCTCTGTTCTTTCGTTTTGTTACAAGAACAGTTGAGTTGCGTAGTTATACGATAATAAGTTCAAGTTACTCCAGACTGAAGTGAAGTGAGTGTTCTCCGAAAGTGTTATTGTTGTGATTTCTTTTCGTCACACGTCAGTACAGTGCCCCAGATAGTTGTCGTCAAGGGAGTATTTCCGTATCTCGGAGGCCCTAACGTCCCCAATAAGTAAGTGTATTTGCATATTTAAATGTCGCATCCGTCTGTCTGTATTCATCCGTAAAGTTGTGTAGGCGCGACACGTCATAACCTATAATGTAGGTACAACATTTTACAGAGCTCTTCTAAATGAAGTCTGTTTAAACCAGGTTAGTAGGCGGCATGTGAATAGGTATGATTAACACTAACTTAAATTCAACTAGGTACAGTTTACTGATCTTTATTTTCCTTATGAGGATTTATCTACTGATTTTCTGGGCTCTTGTATTAATCAACAAAAGATATTTTGGACTTGAAATCAGTGAATATAAATAAAAAATAAATTTAAATATAGACATGTTACTAATTAACAAGCTAAAATAGATGAAAATCTGCATTATCATACGAGTACTTTAATGCTCATTACATCCACTAAAATATTAAAAAAATTAAATGAGGGGTGGCGTGAGTGTGTTAAAACTTTAGTATAGATAATAAAAATAATGATGGTTAGGGGAACAGAATATAGTGTCAAAACGGATATCCTCTTCCAATGTTACGCTCCAACGATTACAAACAAAGCGTAAATGTGCGTTGAACTCTTTTGTAAGGACAGTCTGGCATGCGGGTCTTTCATTATTATTATTACAAATAAGTAAAACTAAACTTATATCTATTATAATAGTAACTTTTTATTAAACTGTGAATACATAATACTCTTTTCACTAATCTTTTTTTATATAATAACAACTTATAAACACTTATTTTAATTTGTTTTGAATTGCTAAACAAACCAGTCATGACAATTTTAAAATTAAATATGCATGTTAATTCTAAACAAGATTTTAAATTTCTATTGAGTACATAGATACTTCAGTGAGAGTTCTTTAAAATGTTTTCAAGGGTGTATTATTATTTGTACCTCTAACGGCAGCGAAGTAAATTACATAGGTTGGTAGTAAATATTCAAAATATACTTACAGAGTGAGTTTCGTATCTAAAGCACTGACATAGTTACAGAAGTAGACTACAAAGTGAAATAGTTGAAGAAGGCGATGGTCAATAAAAACTTACATACACGTCATACATACTCGTATGGTCACAGACAGCATCACAGACATCGTCTCGAGTACACACATTAACTGTTTCATTTTACCCCGGTCGGGAATGTAATCCGGGACTCCTCGCAAGGCATGGTTTCTATGAACTCGATTATAGGCTCGACAAGAGTGCTACTTCCTCATTTCGAATTCCATAAAAAATACTGTAGGCATTCGACAGTGAATACTCGTAGTTTTTTAATACATAGTAGGCGTAAGAATTATGATACAATATTCTTCGTGCGCATTGTATGTTAATGACGCGAATGGTCTAGACCTTCTCTTTGATATTTATTATTTATGAACCTTAGTTACAGACGTCACAACGTAATAAACGTCTTTCGCCATCATCAGTATCAAACTGTCAACCTTGAATCAATTTCATTTCACTCCGAAACCAGTTGTTCTCGAACAGAAGTATTACTATCTTAACTCCTTTTTTGTATTTATTTAAGATTTACAAAGAATAATACCAGTTAAATTTATCGATAGTGATCTTAAACAATGTTTTCGATTAATGGCATACACATATATTATAATACAGATAAAAAAAAATGTGTTTCAAAATAAGAAACAACTGCACTATAAAGCTAAAGATAATTTTGTTAAATAACATATTAATTTAAAATTATATTATAAAACGCGCTTCGAAGTTCATCCACTTGCCTAGTTTTATAGCTCATAAAGTGTTTACCATAACGTAACATTACATTACATGTAATAAACTGTAGCTTTCTACAGGTCCCTAGACTAAGTAGGCCCATGGTTACTGCTAGCACTCGACCAAATTACTTCTTCTATCTACTATAAAACTGCTCCAAATAACACCGGATACAGGTTTTATGGAGGTAATCATCGCATTGGATCTCCAGGCCGAATGTTGCGTGACCGGTGCACACTATTGAGCGTAACATTTATGGCTTAAATGACTAATTGTTTTTAGGGTTGAGTATCTGAAGAAAACTCATATCTATAAATCACAGTTTGTTATAGCATGTCGCACGCATATCTTATGATTTTCTTCCAATCTCAAGGGAAAGTTTCAATTTGAGTACGAGGTGTAAATTACGGAAATAACACGTTATTAAATAATAGTTTAGTGTAGCAATTTAACGTTTATAATTTGACGTATTACCATAAAACGAACGTTTCGGAAAATAAAAATATGTAATATTGCATTTACTCTGTGACGATTAACTTATGAAGTGGGAATACTGTTTCCCAGTGTTCTAGATGCCTTTGAAATCTCGAATGAAGCACAAGATCGTGAAGAACGTCTTCACATCAAGAAGATGATAATTAAGAAAATGTTACGCACTTTCACTATCCAACGCAACGAAGTGTTAGATTTAACAAAATCCAGTACCAAAAAAGCGAGTAACACCATAATATATTGCGCTAAATTAATAATATCTGCATTCATGATAATATGTAATATTATTTTGGGGGTATAGTAAAAAATCTGTATAATCTTAAATTAAAAAAGTCTTAATATAGGTATAACCGCGCCGATTTAAAATCCAATTTATAATCATCCCTTCTGGGAGTCTAATGGAAAAGTAATTCAACTTACGTATTGTAATTGACACTAGGACTTTACGTAATTGCGCAACATGTTATTTTCAGTTACGTAAATTTTAGACGGCAATAAAATTAATTCAACTGCAATTTTAGCACAGTGGTTGCACCCTAACAATGTACACATTATGTAGCATTGAACATTCCTCTATTAAAGCGTCTATAAAATAGTCTGTAGGTCTTACATAAGCCATACCGACGAAGTTGGAAGTAACTGCCGACAGTAATGATGAGCTGACCAAACTAATAAATTATAATTACTATCAGATCGTTAAGCTATTTTACTAGCAGATCAACAGCATAAGCAAGATCACTTATTGTTTTATTCAGCATTATTGCTTTTCAAATTCATTTATAGAAAATTTATCAATTCCATTTACTGTCAACGAGTTGTACCTACTTCATTTTTAAACAATGATTTTGTATGTCCATTAAAATTTATCTTGCTTAATTATAAAAGTACAAATACATACGGAAATATACATAGTGTTTAATAATCTTTAAATTAGGTCACTTGTTTCTAAGTTATTTTGTAAATTGACGCTACGAAAATAAGACACAAACACTTTTAACTTATAAAAGAGTATAACTGTTTCCATGAAAATGATCGCTGAGTTCTATAGCTTATTAGATATATTAAAGAAAATCTCTATTGATCTGGTTCACAGTAAGAAACGCACAAATCTATTATTAACACTTTTTTACTATAGAACATCACTGAAAATTCAAACAATATGACGCTTCTCACGAGTATGTGCTTACTCACTGGAAATATCGTATTACAGCGACATTGACTTATCTACTTGTTTATTTCGTTCTTAGGAACAAGTAAGTAACGTACTTAATATTTATTCAAAACTTGATACAATGGACGAAGTATATACTTAGTTTAATATTTTGACATGTCAAGCAAAGGACATTGAGTGTATGCGATATTAAAAAAAAGAAAAAGTAATTCGCTGTAAAGTAAACGTAAGTTCAATTTCACATAGTTTCGAAAATCAGAGGTAATGTAAAGATTTAGTGCAAAGAGTTCCCTAACTCAACCAAACTTTCAAACCATATCAAGTTGCAAGTATAGTAAACACAAAACGTGAACAGCGGTTACGTATAGAGCTAAACTACTCGCTCTTTTCTACATTTCTAAATAAACATTCCTTACATAAGCTCATACATAGCCGTTTGTACGATTCTAGGAAACTAGACAGTATACAAAATTCAGTCAAAGCCCAAGTTAGTGAGCCCGCAAGAAACTGGTTAAAAACTGCATTGCGTCAGCTTTCGAAACACCGCGGAAACAAGTTTTTAAAGTATCATTTATTCCCACCATTAAGGAGACTCATTTATGCTTAAGTTGAAACGAATAAATCACCTTTTTGTCAGAAATATAAGTACTTAGGAGTCGAGTATAATTTGTTATTTTTGTAGGTAGTTTGTCGTACAAGCTAATATTTGTAGGCAATCTCCTCGTAGAGCTAGGTACTTAATTTTAGTATGTATTTTAAGTAATAGTTGCTAAGTATATAACGATGATAAAGATAACGTCTCACTTCATCACTAGTCTTTAAATAACATTGCTTTCAGCTGTGGCAATGTTTATGGGAAAATATAAAACACATGTTTTATTCAAGATTATAATCATATGTATTGTAAAATTACATTACAGGTAGGTAAATAGAAAAATTACATTTAGTTATGCTCTTCGTGTCAATATTAAAAACAGCGTACCTAGCAGTGTAACAGTTAGCAAATATTGTGGTCAATCAGCCATGCTTCCGGCAATTTCTTTACATGACCACAGCCTTACATTAAGTTTACATGTTACTAGGTAAGTAAACTTGAAAAACAATAATGTACTTTCGCTGTAAAATAAAAACGTATTAGAAAATATCGATAACAAACAGACAGATGATTTGTACTATTGATCGTTTGCGATGTGAGCCTTGATATTTTGAAACGATTTTGCGTGCATCGGAGAACCAATTATAACAAGTTTATCATTTCCTTCTTGAACATAAATTGCAGTGGTATCACCATCAATGTTACTGATATTCATGGACAGTACTTTCCATTGGACAGCCTATCTCGCGGTTCGGTGCTTATACTAATTAGGTATTAATGCAGAAAAAAGGGAAAAGCAACTGACAAGAACGAATGATTCTACTGGAATTCTAGATTCATTATACCTACCGAATCTAGATTTAACATAATGGCAACTGGGCACTTTTAAAATTGAAACAATAACTTGTATGAAATTCAAAAAATTCTATGTAGAAAATAAATCCTTCACAGTTGCTTGTTCATCAACACAGATAATTCCAATTGTAAATATTTCAATGTATAATTTAACATACGTTTTCTTTTGGAAACAATCTCATACCAATATTAATTGCGACATCTATTATTCCAATATTCATATAGAGTCAGCGTGGTGGAAACCATCGAAACCCTTCAAAAAATTTAATCAACTTGGTATGAATTTTTAACTTAGTTATAAAATAACGTTATCATGATCGCAAATCGTATGCAGAATACTTATAATGCTCTTACGAATTATGTAAAAATTATCTTCCTATAAAAGCGGCTCTGATTGTAACATTATGATAATAATCAGGTACATACAATAGTAATTTTCTCGACATATGGCCACTTCATTTACCTTCACTTACATCGTGTATTTATAATATTGTGTAAACTTTCACTTCATAAATTGCTTCTATCTACGACGAGCTCACTATTATAGATATTTCCGTAATATTCGAAGATTGCTGGTTGGTAGAGTACATTAGGTTTTGTAAGAGTACTTACTGTTATATTCAAGCATAGATGAATATTTTTAAAGTATTAATTTGTGTCTTCCCTGTGTATTCTTGGACGAATAATTTATTTCAACTAAACCTCTCACGAGCCAACTAAATGTACCTACCTATATTTATCTGATAAATTATTGTTAGCAATATAAGTTATAATTTTTTTATGATAAATGTGTGTGCCCAGGCTAGCCTTTTTCATACTAAGCAGATTTAAAAAATATAAATTCCGATACCGAAGTAGTTTCTTACTGACTTCCAGCAACTCTCAGCTTAACCAAATATCCGGAAATGTCCCAGACATTTCAACACTGTATGTCTGCTAATATATTAGTATTACTAAGACTAACTATATCTTTTCTCTTGACCTATACGTAAATGAAGGTTGTCCGATGTTATCAGCCACGAACTGACTGGACACCACATACATACAAAAAATTATAGATAGAAATAATAATGTTGATTTGGCAGCGTAATGTTATAATGTCAGTATGGAATGTTATTCATAATTATTTAATCATTTCCTATAGGTACTAATAAATCCTATTTATATGATGGGACTTCAAACTACTTTTCTATTAAGTAGATTTATAATTTAATTAATAATAAATCTACTAACATATAAAATACAGAAATATACAGATTAATTATTTTATTATTGATTAACGTTGAACTGCTTAATGCTTGTTTGTAATTTTCCAGTTAATTGCAATTCAATTAGTTTTATTTGGAAAAGGAAATTGGGCGCTTACAGAAAACAAAATGTTTGGCACAGACATTCGATTTCTCTGAGGGAATGACCTAAAGCTGAGGCTGAATGAAGGCCGCCCAATCCAGTCACGTTCCGTGGACATTAGGCTCGCTCACATTCACTAGATGTCCCAACCAACCTACATTCTATACGTTTTTAGGAAGTGCCTATTTCAAAGTAAAATTTGGAATGTTTACCCACATCATTAATATTAACCAAATTTTTTAAGATTCCTTGTTTATCGATTTTATACAGTAGGTAATAGGTACAGATTACAACATGCCTAAACGTAGTAAATATTCCATTTACCATTATGTTTATATTAACACCATGCAATTGATAACGTTTCTTTAAAACAGTTTTGTTTACCTTGTTTATTACACACTTAAGTTAGTTCTTATAAACTAGGTAGTGCAATACTATTGACCTTATAACACAACACTCTTCGGTAAATTCTCAAAAATAGTGCAGCGTTTTTGTTCGCAAGGCTAATGATTTATTATCACTTACTAAAAAGTAATAAGCTTAAACATATCGAAGCTATCAAATACTATCAATGTTATAATGTTGGTAACATTCAGCCGCTTAGTAAGAAGGTAACTATGACTAATAGACCTGTATCGACATACTAGTATTTAGCAGATAAGGCGCGCAGAACCGTTGCGTTGGAAGGAGGTCACAAGACGGACGCGCCGGCGGTCTACTGAGCAAAAGTAAAACTTAACAAATAAATGCTTGTGTTACGACAAATTACTAAAATATACGCACTTATAGCAATATAATTGAATACTGGAATAAATTATAGCTATTTTATTCATGACTGTATACTTACTTTGCATTTAATACCATTAACTTTGGATTGTAATTACAACAATAATAATGATACATGTATAATGTAATGAATTTAATTTCAATTCTAACGAAATGATTTGCAAAAAAGGATGCGATATTTTTTTTTTTCGACAATGACACGTTGATTTTCCAAATTATTCACACTCACACACATGTTCGTGAAGATTCCAAGAATTACAAAATCAAAGTTTTATATAAGAATAAACAGTAATTCAAGAGAGAGTTACTTGGTTTCTTTTTGAAAATCAAGTTCAAAGACTTTTACTGTTCCATGCGAAGTGGTTTTATTAGTAGAAGCATATCATATAAGCCATAAAATGTTGATTTAAATTGCTCGTTAATAATCTTAATTTATGTAAAACCACAAGCAGTCATTATGAGTTAGCGAGTTAAGGAATTTAGTTCAAAACTAGCGGGGATAGATTTTAAAATTTCAACTTATACGAAGAAGATATTCTACAAGTTATCATCGCCGTATAATAAGTTATTTAGCTTATTAGTATCTATTAGTAAATTGGAAAGTGCCTTCTTAGATAAGTTTACAAATAATCGGCCTTATTACAAAACGCGTTCTAACTATAGTACAGGTTTAAAAGACCCTTAAACCTTGGAAAGAGCAAAATTCTTATTACAAAACATAGTTTAACGCCAAACCATAGTCTATCTATGGTATTAACTTTAAACCTGCGAGACCCCTAGTTTAACAGTGGTCTAAATCACAAACGTCAAACTTTTTTAGGTTAGTCGATTTTTAGGTTAAGTTTATTTTCGTATTTCTACTTTTGTTTTCTAATATTTTATGTTCCGATGTTGAAATTAGTTGTCGTAATATTTTTTATAGTGGTAAAACAATCAATTACCTCAATATAACGCGTGATAAGCACCTAGGCATTTACAATAGTAAATAATATATTTTGTATGGCAATAATACAATTATAATGAGACGTTGTTATTCCTACCTTTTTTTTGGAAATCCAATTTGCACCTCTCTTTTTCTTTTGTAGATCCATTTTATAATATAATATTAATAGTTTCACATCACACACCATCACGAACCAATAGATAAAATCACAATAGTTACTCGTACCTAATTACAAACACTGTTATACTTTCATAGCTCTTACGAAGCAACGAACACAATGCTCAATAGTACTTATAATAAATTTCAAAGCTAAGTGGATTTTGTTTAACTTCAATAAGAGTGGTCTTGTTTACATTTTGGGGACTCGTCTCGTATTACGCGCCAGATACCTATGATTACGTTCCTTTACAAGTTATTTGTAACAGAATCTATGAGTGGGTAATAAATATTTGTTTCTAAAAAATAATAACCGTCGAAGTAACAAAGTCAGTGGAAGAGTCTTAAAACTATATTATTAATCTATTTGCTTAAATTTTTGTGCTCCAAATATGTATTAAGGATAATTTAATATAGGTGTTGTAAAGAAAATAAATATCGTTATGCATAATGGAACGTTTTAATCGGATGAAGAACGAGTGAATGGATGATTTTCATGTTTATTATGTTGGCACTTACTTGAACCAAGGACTAAACCATGGTACTAATGAGTCCCCGCTCATTTTACGTTTTGTAATAAACTCAGGTTTAAACTGTGGCACTAAAATTGAACCTAGACTTCTTCGCCCTGGTTTAAACCTACTTTTAGACCGCGTTCTGTAATAAGGCCGAATAAGCTACTATAACTATTAATACCTAGTCTAGCGTTAAGATTAGTAAGGAGCGACTAGGAAATATCTTTTATAAACATAAAAAAGTTAGAGATTTTTTCACAAGAACTAACGATACAAATTACATTTACACATAGCTGGTAATATTATGTATAACATGTCTAACACGTCGATGCAAAAGTTACGAGTTGTTTGCCAAAAGGCCGGCATAACTCCCGATAATGATATACAACGGCTTGTTTGATAATAACTTCCCTGAGATTACATAACTTTCAACAATCTACATTTTTTTAACACTGCATAACATTATCAACATATTTTATCATACTTACTTTTATTTCATAACGCGTAAAATTGTATAAAAACTGCCAAAATGTCGTAAGCCGATTTAAAATTACATTGCAATAAAAATGTGATTATGTACTGTGGAAATGCTATCTACAATGTAACCTTAATATAGAACAATTAGAAAAATAAATTACAGCTGCAAGAATTAATATTTTTTCATATGTTAGCTCCTCTTTATACGATAAACAAATTATTTTAAATTGCGTGGTATGTTGGAGTTCATTACATAAACCGACGTTCAAGAATTTGAATTCCGGTATTTGCAGACTATTTGTATTTGTAGTAAAGCAGTACCTCGTCCGCCTCGTAGGAAGTAGCACGGCCACTGCTAGCCAAACAATCGACGGTTGACGTCCGCTCTCTGCAAGCGTTAGGAAATAGGAAGCGCTGAACCATTAACAATCTAGTACCTACCTACTGCCTGTGAATACAATTCGTAATACCCTTTCTACTGAAGATATATTTAATAATATTCTTACATAACTAAATTCGCTCTCAACTCAAATTTTATCGGTCTCTGTTACTTTCGTTAATGTGGACATAGAGGCACAGTCAAGGTTGTTTCCTACCATTTATAAAAAAAAACATGAATTAAAATATTGTTTTAATACGCAATTTCTTTACCTAATCAGACCTCGAGCTTGTTTAAGTTATGGTAAACTTCGTAAACGAATAGTCAGTTATAGTTAAATAAACATCGATTACTTAAGTAAATAACATTTCTTGTCTTTTACGAGTGCGGTAACCACTCCCTTTACCATATGGCTATCTCAACCTAGTCTCTTCAATGCAGTGAGAGTTGCATCTCTATGAAACTTGCAAATAAACTGTCGCATTGCAAATAAGGAGCGAACTCATATCCGTGTTTAGCTGTAACTTGGACTTGCTTCGATAGATAAGATATAAAACTAGTGTAGACCGTTACTTTTGTATCAAGAGATATACTTAATTTATGTTTAAAATACAAAATATACGCTTCTAACTGTAAATAAACCCACGTTTATAAACTAAACATTAGCTGTTCATATTTACTAACAATACTACTAACAATAAAACATATCAAACCTTTAGATAATCTACTAAAATACTCGTAAAACGAATGAAGTCAGTTTTTTTGGAATTTTTAGGAAGGGTTTTTTGTTGGTATAATAAATTCTGTTGATATCTAGGTGTATTGGAGTTTGAGCGGAAACTACTATTCGTTAACATATTAACGAAATAATAAGGATGAAAACTTTTGAGTTGAATAATAATTGGTTTATTTGTAAGTTAAAATTATAACTCGTTAGCTTATTTGTAAATTAAAGTTATAACTCCGGAAGTTGAGATAAGTTTGAATGTCATACCGGTTACTTCCATGTAGGTACAACGTAATATTAAATTTCTATCCTTTTATTTCATTTACATACCGACCGCATTTTTTAGAAAGGATGTTTCATCATCATCGTGTAATCGGTCGTTAAAAATATGTTTATTATCAACGCAACTGTAACATAATGCAATTAAGAGTAAATAAATATTCAATTTATGTTAATTACACCAGAAATGTAACACGTCCAGCCTAATTTATTAATTAATTTTATACTCTTCACAATATTATTGTATTGCAAAATCAGTAGTATCCTAAAAACATTACCTACTTAAATTTTAAAGTCACTTACATTTAAAGATGAAAATTAAAATATACAAAATAAAAATTATCTTTCACATGGTTACTAAACTAAGTTCCTCTAAACACAACCTCCTAAAGTTATATGTTCTAATTATAGCACGACAATAAACTTTCGTAACACCATTATTGTGTTATTAAAATTTGCAACACCAAAATTCAGTACTATCAAGTGTCTTGCAATAAAATTTGATACATTTCCTAATGATATAGCGCGTGTCGTAACAGCTCTACGTAGTCGTAATTCGCAACTTCCGTTTTTAGATTAGTTTACTATGTGAAGCAAATTATAGCGAATTTGACACGCTCCGCAATATATCGTTATTTATTGCCGACTGAGAAATGTGTCAAATTCAATTTGGAACATCAAAATGTTAGCCATGCATTATTTTATAGGTAACTAATTCATGTCTTAGCAACTTATTTATACCCATAACATAATAATAATATAATTGTATTCGAAATAGCTTTAAGTGTATTTTCAAGTTCTTCCACTCTTAACTATGATTAAAGAGATAGAATATAACCAAGTAGAATTTTTGAAATTATTATAATCGAAAGAATTTTATTGCCTTCCTAATTCGACATTAAGTGTATAAGATGCCGATATTTTTACTTAAAAAGAAAATATTTAAAATTAATTATTCATACGTTTCCGAGCGTTTATAATAAAATACGTACTCAAGGGAACCTGTTAAGCGACTTTGACTTGCCATGACCTTATTCTATAGTGAGGATTATTATTTTATAATGACTTGTGAGGAATTCCTCAGCTGGACTCATTTAAAATGCAATACCTATTGTTAACTCAACGTTGTTAGTACCTACGAGTATATTATGTATAATCGATTGTTATTATAATTATCAAGGAATTTAATGATACCTTCAGATTATAATGTGATTCATTATCATAACTTATGTTGTGTTGAATGATTACCGTATAAGTTTCGATGACTGTGACTGAGTTTAAACAAAATTAACAACAAATAATAGGCATTTTTACTAGGAATTCTGAATTGCCAAGGAGTGAGAAAATGTGGAACGCCAAACGGATTTTTCCCATGGATTTTACGAACTACTGAAGCGAAATTCCGTTTGATATCCTTTGGCAAGAACCGTTATCTTAGTGGCAGATGTGTCCAATATGTCGTCGAGCGCACTTATACACGCGTGCTTACCTATAGTAGAATTCTTCTGTGGTGTTTAGTTCAACTAAATTCAATCAGATAAATAAAGATTTTATAGAAGTTCCGACCTTTATACTTATACCACTAATACAAGCTATGTATAGTCCAGTATGTATATTGTTTATATTGAGGTCTCATGAACTTAATTAATCACGGTTACATTTCTGGAAAATGCGTTTTCATTTAACTTGTAGACGTTATTGAAAATATAATAGTGGTGTCTTCTGTTATTCTTATTAAAATATAGTGCCTAAATTGTATTCAGTGAATAGACATAAATATGCTAAATACGAGTGAAGCTAAGTCACCCAGGGACTAAACATTGATTTGATTTGTATTCAAACGTAGCCCCTGTAATAACATTAACAATGTTATGTTTATCTTCTATAAATTATATAAATAGAGCAGGTAGACATTTCGCGTTTAGGACATTAGATACCGCGACATTGCCTGTCAATTTGATTATGCAATGTTCTAGTATAATCTGTCGCGTCATGATCGTTATGAAACGGATTACTATTGGCAGTGTTTTCTCACAAAGGCGGTATAATGGCACGTTCCATCAATTACAGCGCCGACTTACCGTTAAGCCGCGGCTGGCGGTCACGCTGAACTAGCTAGTAATTACGGCCTACATTTTGATGACCTACCTTAAGTCAAAACGAAATTAAAAATAAGCGTTAATCAAAACCGAAAGCCGTCGATTGACTCTAGATAAACATTAATTGCCCACTGATTGGATTAGCGGTTTTTATGGTGGCTATAGCACAGCCCACCTGTTTTGAATTAGTCATTATACCCAAACAGTGAATGATAAATTATATACTTTACATATACGCTAACCGAATGTGTAGAAGTTATTATGTATAATAGCATTAATGAAATTAAAGAAAAAGTGACACAACATCTATACAGTAATATTTTTTGTTTTTAATTTATTAGCCATTTAGTTTTTGTAACTGATGTAGAAGTAAATATATTTGTCGTTTTATCGTTTGACTCTTTGCTAGTTGAGCAATTTGTATCTTAAACCTAGATGCCTTCAAAATTACGAAATTTGATAAACTTGCAGTTGCTACACCGTATAATAAAGTTAGTATTTCTACGTAATAATGATAATCCCCTCAAAGCTATGAATATGTTACGATTACGTTTATACGGCCAGTACCTAATGGAGAAACCGAAGAATTGTAAAGTTGATATTGTAATCGATATTGAACGTTATGCAATGAAATCCAATATTATTTGTGCATCAGACTTTATACAGATAGCCATAGCTTCTAGATCAATTGACTTCCAGTAGAATGAGCAAAAGATTAATTTAGACCGATTAATAATCCTGACTGCTTCGGTAAGATCGAGCTGTATAATAAAAGTGAAACTCATTAGAGAAAATCCTTGTTTAAAAGTATAAAAACTTTATGAATAGCAAGATAATGACTATTTAATAAAATGCGTAACTAACTATGCAGAATATTATTTAAGGGGCTCGACTGGCGCTAGATGTTAATATCTCTTGTAGGATTATGTATGTAAATATAGTCAGAAATTAAAATTATTTTACAGTGAGCATTATTATAGGAGGTAGTGGTCATTCTAATGCGGATCTTTTGATGTCGCCCGAAAGCTTGTAAGTCTCAACTATTGCGATGGATAATAAATGAATCCGACGTCTCAACATTCTCTCATAAACATAGAAGCGCTTGAAGTAATCTAAAGTCTATTACTAAAACAACTTAGACGCATTTTAAACACTGCAAAACAATTATTTAAATGGTAGTCCAAAGCGAAATACCAAATATCTTTAAACGTTCGCCCGAAGTAATTTCAGCGTGTCAGTATTTACATAAATTCGCAATTTTCCCGCTCATTTTCCAGTCGCTACAAACAATTTGACAAATTAATTAATCGTTAGTCATTTTGACGCTGGCTAGACTGAAATATTTATTGTTTGAAGGTATTTGCTAGCCATCCTACCTACTCTCTAAAGAGATGTACATGTAGATAAATTAGTAACTATGTGTACTAATCACATAGTATTTAATTTCGCAATGTGTTAATCTTTACACTTTTGATATACCTACGTGTATACCTATTTAAACGATCGATGTCTAGTGAACAATGAATGACAATGTTATTTAAAATCACTACTTACATGGTGATAAAGACTTTTTGTTTATTGTTTCACATTCACATCAACTATAACTGCTCGACCTTTTTGTGTGCATAATAAAATTAATACGCAGCAACGATTTATTGAAAATGAAGTAGGTACAACATTTTTACCATATTTCAGATTTCAGATACCTAGGTATTGAGCTTCCAATCAAATTCAATATCATACAATTCAGTTATTCTACACTATTCGCATATTTTTTTTCGATTGGACGTTATAAATGGAGTATTAACTTACAAATAAATTTTATTATTTAATAATCGTCCAGAGTTCTCCATTTTAATTAAAAAACGCTGTGAAATAACAAAATTTAATTTATTTCAGATTAACACGACGTTAAGGCTCAGAACAAAAAATTATAAAAAAAAAAATATGTCCATTAGTTACTAAAGGTGAATGATAGAAAATGATGTCTGCGTTTATGTATAATCGTAATGTAGGTATGTGTAGCTTATTGAATGTTTGATACTTGAACCGTCAGTAGTGTAAATATTAGTGTTAGACCGTTCGTGTCAGTTGTGGTTTTGGTTAATATGTATTAATATAATATAAAATGCTATGTATGTATATTAGTATCAGTGGTTATTATTAGATAATAAATAAACACTTTCACACTCATACCCCCGCAAAAGGATTCCCTGTGTCGCGGGTAGCATGGACAACATAAATAACACATCACTAACACCCATGACCCGAGAACAAACATTTATCTGTCACATAAATATCTGCTCCGGCCGGAAATCGAACCCGAGACCCCTCGCTTCGCAGGCAGGGTCACTACCAACTAAGCTACGGAGTCGTCACGTTTCAACAGTTGTTTTTTATTTTCAGGGTCTCCTTGGAAGGTCGAGGTGATGGCAGGGCCGGCGGGCGGCGGCGGAGGAGAGCCCACTAGGCTCATACCCGCACGAGTGCCGGCCGTCTTCGAAATCTCCACCTCCCCTGGCGCGCCCACATTCAACAAGAATGAGGTGAGGTGAACTACTAGCCTAGATCATTCTACAACCACCTCATGGTTGCACTTGTCATGGATAACAGTGGTTAATTTAAGCTACAATTTTAAAATTATAAAATAACATTCTATATTTGAAATAGGTCCGTTAGGTGTATAAAAAATATTAACATTAAATAGATATGAAACTGGTGACACTTCCGAGTAAAAATCACAATGTACACAAATACTGAGGTTAGCGTTTGTTCCAGGAATTATGCCTTGCGATACCTCGGTGAATGTAGCCTAAATTTCAACAGAAATCCAATTCCAAGTCAATCTTCTTCGGATTTTTATTTACTTTGCGATGACCAGTATGTTGTCCATCACTGGAGCAACCGCCTTGCATTACTCCCTAAATTGTCATGCCGTGTAAAATTGAAAATTGCATCTCCCTGCAACAACTCGAAATGACCGTTGCAAAACTCAGTTCTTTTATTGCACATAACAGTGACATGTGGTAAGGAATGGAGTCTATAAAATTGTAACAAAATCTGTCCTATGTCCCAACTATAATGCGGTCAAAACTTTACCGCTCCAAGAATAACTTAGATACATCTAGTTTGGCTAGCGTCTCTAGTATTGAGAACTCAGTTACCACTCTCATTTTAGTGTTTCAGTAAACTAAGATAGATACATAAAACATTTGACATAGATTATTGTAACTCTTTCGGGTAGCTTTGACGAACAATAATACGTTTTTTAAATTTCAACTCATTTAATTATTTCTAACTTGTTACAGTAACAATTACCCATTACACTACTAATTTGTAATAAACATAAAGCAATTAAACTAAAGACCTATTTACTAGTATTCACAAGAACAATATACTCGTATAATCACCTACATAGATATATGTAGTACCACTTTACCTCCCTTTGTGCTCCGTGTGAAGTCATTAACGAACATCCTGCTATTGTATGAAAGATGAGGTAGACATTACTAGCCCTATGTTACCAGCACCGTAGTTCTGCTGAGTACTGATTCATTTTATTTATGGACAGTGCCAGTAACTAAACTGACGTACTCGTATGTGTTAGACAATGGTAATAGCTTGCAGCAAGAGTTATCTTTAACTGGCAGAAACTGTAGTGTAACGGAAATCCGGTCACGCACTCTCTTTGTATGTATAGTATAAGGTAAGGTGGGGTAAGACTAACACCCGGGGCAAGACTAACACTGTCTATTATCTCGATGCACTTGAAGAAACGACATGTGTGTGTTTTTGGCCGAGAACATTTACGTTTGTTCTATCTTACAGACTGGAAGAATTTCGTATTTAAGCTATACGTATCGAGATAATAGACAGTGTTAGTCTTGCCCCGTGTGCTAGTCTTACCCCACCTTACCTTATATTATACTGTTTTTATTAAAGCTCATTTTGTCCCGAGTTACGCAAACGCTCGATAACCTTTTAGGTACATTTAAATACACCATAAATATGTAGTTACGTCATAAATCTCCAAAGTTGCAAACGAAAGTATATTATGTACTTTCAGACATAAAAGGTTTGCCATTTTAGCAACGTACTGTCAATATTATGATTTATAGTAGCTCCCACCACTTAGCAGTTTTTACGCTTATCATTCTTTAATGTTCAGATGAAAATCGGTATTAAATATTCGTTTCAACATGATTTGAAGTTTACTCCAGCTACAATATATAATCGAAATGGTTATAGATTTAATGATTCGGAAGATTCTTTTTGACTAATGATTCTGGATAATTCTTCAATATTTAGGTACTAACGTATTTCGACAGTCCTGACTTTGCACCTTTGATTCTAAGAGGAACCCAGTTGTGAATTAATGAATTATGGTAATGATTATCTTTCGTAACTGAAACAATCTAACAGATATTTTATATTCTATATCTTCAGTTGACCATCAGGTTTTTATAGACGTATTTAGATCGTCATTTAATTTGAAATGTGTGTGATTACGTGTCTACATAGTTCATGTCCTGACCACATGATTTCTTCTATACTATACTTCTATATTACTGAACAAACTAAACACTTCGTATAGAAGCAGGCCAAGTATGAAAAATTATGCTATCTATGCTAAAAACTTCTATATCACTTAGCATACGAGTACTAAACACTTTATATAGAAGCAAACCAAGTATGAAACATTATGGTTAAACCAAAAACTACTCTAAAAACTTTTTAGCAATAAATTTTTAACGTTGCACTGCTATTAAAATATACGGTGATAGATGACCACGAGAGCATGAGATACATGGATATCCAATTTTCATTCCACTTTAAAAAATCTGCCTCCTGTAAAATATCGGAAGCATTTTCAGTAATGATATTAAAAATTATGATTGAAATATTTTGTGGACTATGCTTGGTAAGAGTTTTAATTACCTACACTTGATATTAACTATTAAGGTATGTAATACGTAAAAGTTGAAAATAATGATGAACAGTATTTTAAGTATTTGCTTTGCTACTTTGATTGGTTCAAGTGTATCAAATAAATAACTAAGCAGATAATAACCATCTTTACTATTATATTAGTGATAAAAAAACTAAGTTTAATCTAAATCGGTCTATTCTTTTTCACGTGATATCAAAAACTAAAGCCTAGTAGGGGCCTAGGGGCGTACTTAAATTACATGGTTACCACTGCGTATATTCTGTCTTCAAAAAATATAGACACATTCTTCAGTAATATTTATGTGCATGATAATCAAAACTGACAAGTCCTTTGAACGGCTAGATGGCTCCATTTGTCCCTGTCCATCCAACTGGGAGATATTTCATCCATATTTCATAGTAAATTCACTCTATCCCAGTTACGCTCGAGGCAAGTGGTGAACGTTCTAGCTCAATATTCACGTGTCGCAACCACGATAACTGCAAGTATAATAGTCCCTGAATTCCTTGGGATTTCCGTACGTCAATCTTTGCTCTAAATAGGTAGTCCTTATTCTTTTTACTCATGTATTATTCCTCAATATTGGTATCAACCAATCTTTGAGGTTCATTTACATACTTATATGTTATTTAGATTGTAATACTTTAGGCTACACTTCCGAAATTATTCACACTAAAATTCTACAATACTGGAAAGGTTTAGAAAGTAGATTATTATCAAATGGAACATTTTATTTAAACAAACCATTGTGAAACATACCGTAGCTTTCATCAAGTTTAAATAAAATTAAAATCATACCTATATAAATCTAATCTTTATATCAACGGATTCACCAAACAAAGGACAGAGTGGTGAACGCGTTAACGAAGTCAAGATCGCTCGCGCGATAATGTGACTAGAGTGGTGAAAGTAATAGGTATCGGGTATCAAAATACATTAGTATTTTTATCTAGGTAGTCTGTGCTCATATTATTTTTCTTCCGTTTGCAGGTGGGTGTGACTGTGACCGCTCCGTCCCGTCGTCCGGTAACCGCTCGCGTCCTGGATGTAGCAGAGCGTCCGGGAGTTTACCGGATCGAGTTCACACCGGAAGAGGTCGGCACGCATTTGATCGATGTGAGTATAATTTCATTTTTGTACGTTAGAAACGAATATCGTGAACATAAAAAGTAGGTTTTTGTTTTACCAGTCATATTTATAAAATTATTTTGCAAGTTACTATGCCCTGTTAATTTTTATGCTTATCAGTGAGGTTTTTAAAAATACTCAGTGATCATTCGGGAGGGACCTTACACTGTATCCTCGTCCGCTTTTCAGCAGGAATCTACATTGGTTTTCCAACTTTCCATTGTTATAATAATTGACTTGCAAGCATAAATAAAATAATTAAAATACAACTAATCTCGTATGCACATAATAAAATAGGTATTTATCAAGAGTATCCTATTTTGAATACCCGTATCTAATGTGTAAATTTATGTATCTGTAGGTGGTTGATATCAGTTTTAAAATCTTAATCACAGCATTCCATTGCGTAAAACGTATTAAACGTATCACAATGGTTTACTAGTGTAGAAGGTGAACCTGTTTTCATTGATTAGGCACAATTCTATACGTTGACTATAATCATAATATTATCTATCAGTTAGCAACAATAGGTTGCCAGAGTCTATAGCGAATCAATATATTCGTCAAAATAATATTAAGACAATCCTGCAATAAACCTGTTCAATACTTATAGTATATTTGTATGAATAAAAATACATAATTCATTCAAATAGTTACTATTACACAGTAGATTATGAATTAAATAAACGACCCAACGAACCAAAATCCCTTCATTAATGCAGAGTATGTAAAGGATTGTCCTAAAGGGAATCGTTAATTCAAAGTGTACGACGAATTTCCATAGATACGTAATGGGGTTCATATTTGACGCAAAATATTTTTTCTGATGAGAAAACAGTGGACATCCCAGGATTATAGTTAATCCTTAAAACCTTGGTAAACCTCAAGCTACTCCCGTTTCTTGGAATAAAAAGCATTTAAAAGCAAGAAAATACAATTACAACACACGCTTTTGCACTTAAAGGCAAGACATATTGTACAATTACTTGTTTAAAGTATTCTAGAGATCTAGGAAAATTATGAACCAAGTTAAAAAAGAAAGAAATATAAAATAGCCATGAGGTATCTACACGAAATATCAATCGATACTCGATAAAGTTGTCGAGATGACTTACACTACAAAGTGGCATAAAATTTGGGTATTGATTAGCCTAACAAAACATGTATAGGTACGTTATTTTATTTAAAAAAATGTTTTAATTTACCAGGTTTCAATAGCCGATGACAAGTTAGCAGCGGGGCCCCTAGTAGCGAAGGTGTACGACTCTAGCCTCATCAAAATCACGGATGTAGGCAACGCCATAGTTGGACAACAGTGCCAATTCAGAGGTAATTAACATAGCTAATCTATAGGATATAGCGGACGGTTGCCCAAGAACAGAAGCATTATGCGAACTAAGGGCATTCATAGGTAGTTAATGTTATAATTAGATATTATCTGCCATTTAAATCTAATCCCAAATTAATTAATAGCGATGCTTCCCTAATTGATTTTGTGGCTTAGATGGCAAGATTTTACTAATGCCTAAGTATAAATTCTCAACTTTAATTTCCTATATTGTTTTTCCTATGGATATTCCTACATTCACACTCGGAACAAGACTTTTTAAAGGCACTAAATGTTTTAAACATACCTAAAAATATTTAGTTTGTATATTATATAGCTCTAGTAAAACAATATAAGCTATAACAAACAGATTATTAACTACAACCCGCTGGAAACGCGAAGACGATAGGAAGTTAGATCCCATTGTTGTTTGTTGGGCCTTTATCTTAAATATTACAATTTCATGAGATGAGTAAGCATCAAACGAGCCGTAACACTGTATTTTGCCAAACAAGCAATGAAAATAACGGAATTGCAAGTCACTCGTATTTGCTTCTTTGGTTCTCAGTTGATGCGAGCGCTGCTGGTGAAGGGCAATTAGAAATTTCAATCAACGAAGGAGAAGTTCCCAATCACGTACAGGTAAGGGCTAAGATGGATTTAATTATCGTCATAGCAAGTTTGAAAATTCCGCCTCAACAGGTCTGTTTCAATTTCGTGTTTGCGCTTCACTTCAGAAGATAGGATAACGAGCTTAAAGTTACGAAAGAAGAGTGTCATCGAGAGATTAGAGGATCCTTTCAAGTTTGGAAGTGTATAAATTTTTCAGATCAGTTAGTAGGTACCTATTATATAAGTAGGTACGTTATATACAAATAAATTACTTAATCATAATGTTGAATCGAAATTTTGAATTAAGTACCTTAGTTATTCGCAAGTTCCTTTATCTTTGTTACTAGTTACTACTGAGTATTACCTACCTAAATTTTTTATTTGAAATACCTAGCAGTAAATTAAGATCACTTAAATACCTATCTAAGAAAGCCTTTAAAAACTTTTTACTTTTCTGTTTCAGGTGGTTGGTGGTGGACGCTGCTTAGTTTACTGGCGGCCAGAAACCCCTATGCCACACAGAGTAGACATTAAGTTTAATGGAGAGCCAGTGCCATCTTCACCTTTTGTTTTTCACGTAGCACCCGCACAAAGAGTCACTATTGACACGTCGCAGATTGGTTAGTACCTTGGTTTATTGTATGTAGCACTTATCTACTGATAGCATGAATCACGAGTCATTAATTGCATATTCAATTGACGGTGTCGTGAGACACGCGTGGTGCGTAACGATAATGCGTGCCTCCGTGGTAAACGGAAAACACCTATAACCTAATAAAATAAATAATGAATTAATTAAATTGCTTTCCATTGCTTTATAAATAAACGTCGTACCTATCCCTAATTGTAATTTATTAAAACAATGCTATTTATTAAAGTCTACGCTATGTCTCACTATCGATGCGCCAGATAATGTTTTTTTTTTCAATTAATCGATGTTTGATAACCAGCGGTTACTGTTATATCGAATGCTCAAACCGATTTATTAAAATAAACAGTCAAGTTTTACTCGGATGTTTTTCTGGATTCCAATTTAATTATAATGAAATTGAAATTGGTATTATTGTTGCGCATCCCTAAATTGACAATTGACTTGAATTGACTGACATTTACTACAATTAGTTGTGACAGTTGTGACTTTGACACGTGACATGAGCTAAAAGTCGAGCAAAGTAAACAATAACAAAATTGTTTGTTTTGATTTTAGTTCAATAGTTTAACAGAAAACTGAATAAAAATTATATGGTGATCTAAAGTCGCTACTTACAAATCTAAATGCTTAGCAGGCAAGAGTGCAAAACAAGAAACATGTTAGTTATTGCTATCAATTCTTCCAAAACAAAGTAAACAAACAATAACACGTACCAATTGATCGTTAACTTTTCAGAGTTAATACCAGTGGGCGAGTCAGCATCATGTTCAGTACGTGTGGAGGGTTCAGTGGGCGGAGAGTTGACTGTAACCGTCCGTGGACCGCGCGGAGAAGTACCGGTGCGGCTGACAGGCGATGTCGTCACCGGCCTTATAGCCAGCTTCACACCGAAAAACGTCGGCCCACATACACTCACCGCCCATTATAATAACCAGCCAGTACCGGTACGTACTTGAGACTTATTACTTTTATTTTATTTAAAGTAAAGGCTAATATATATATTGTGTATGTATTTTGTAAGGAATAGTACTCTTCGTAAGGGGTAGCAGTATAGTCAAATTACTAAACTAATAAATTCAATGTTAAATGAAATTTATTCTTAAAATAAATAGGTAAGTATAAGTCCTTATTGTGAAGCTCAACTGACTATTTATCTACTCTGTTGCTGACCTAATACTAGCAAAATTTTTAATCCAAACCTTTGTTTCAGGGTACACCATTTGTCTGTAAAGCATATGACGGCAAGCTAGTCAGTGTATCAGGCGGTACATCAGCCCGGGTGGGAGTCCCAGTACAACTAGCAGTGGATGCCGCTCAGGCTGGTGAAGGAAATCTTGAAATAACTGTAGCAGCTAGAGGACTCAATATTCCCACTCAAGTTCATCCTCAAGTAAGTTTACTTTCAATATTTAACTTAACCTACTATTTACAAAAAAAAAGCGTACATAAATTTTGTTGTTTCTTTACAGGGAAATGCCAGGTTTACAGTCTCATTCACGCCTTCAGAAGCCTGTGAACATGTTGTTAATGTATCATTCAATAAGGCAAGTTAATATTTATATTGTAACTTTTCTGCTAATGGATTGCCTCATCCAATATTACACATTTAAAAAATATAGTGTTCTCTCTGTTTATAATTTAGCAACATAATAATCATAAGAAGTATCCGACATTGGACATAGCTATCAAACTGATAACGGTGCTCTATTTCACACAGATAATCGCCTATAATACGGCAGTGCTAGTTTACCTAAAATCATGTTTGATGGTGTACAGATGAGAGTCCCAGGGTGTCCGTTGATAATTGACGTGTCAGAGGGCGGCGGCAGCGGCGCTCGTGTGACGTTGCCCGGGCCCGTGCCGCTCCACCAGCCCGCCGCGCTCACACTACACCATCCTACTGCCACGCTCGACCAGATTGAAGTTAATGTTGAGGGTAAGACATACATTACATAAACATTAGGCTGTGCGCACGCTAGATACGACTTTGTATCATGTTATTCTAAATTGAGTGCGCACACTGGTTCCTTTGTTTCACTGTCAAGTATTAAACAGGGTTGATCTTGGTAGTGTTGTAAACTTAAAAGTACTTGTAAACTAACACATTTTTGTACATGAAGCTTGTAGCATTCAAGTATACCTTGTATACCTTTAGATATTGTTCCAATAATGCCTCTTCCTCACACATGGCAAAGTAAATTATTGAGCACAGGTCACATTCCCACACTTATGTTGCTTTGCTTGTCTTCTTACAGGGTCTAGATGGTATAGATGAAAAGATACAAAATAGTTGAGGGTATCAAGGAAAATGTGCTGGAAAATGGATTGAAAAACCATTTATAAAAAAAAGATAAACATTTAGAAAATAGGTTTTCATTACTGCTTCGCCAACTAACATTCACCAGATTTTTTTTTATTACTAACCTAGCTGATGTAATCAAATATTAATATATTATTAATATTTAATATTAAAATAGGTACATGAAAAAGTAGGTAATTAAGCTATTATAATGTGAAAGTATTTAATTTTTTTTAATTACTGTATTAATATAAAAAAATATTTAATCATTTATTATAACACAAATATAACAAACTTGATAGATATTACTCTGGAGTAAGTTCATCCGCTTCGCCCTAACTTCTAACCTTCATTACGAAAAAGGCAGGGGAATAAAACATAAGTATCAGTAAAAAAAGTCAAAACAGAAAAAAAATTGGGGATTAAAAAATTGCCTACTTAATTCAAAAGGGGTTAATTAGCTGTTAGTTTAAAATTAAAAGTCTTAGTTGGTACTAGGACCTGCCTTAAAAAAATAGGGGGGGGAGGTAAAGAAGTTAGGGCATGCGGAGGACTGAGCGATACGACGTCGTAGGTCCAAACGGCGCGTCCGTCCCGGCGGCCGTG
>LGAG01000147.1:219820-232535 GCA_001278395.1 Lerema accius
TGAGAGCGGTGACGCGTCTAGAGTAGTGTGTTCTGGTGCGGGACTAGCCGGGGGAGTGGTGGGCCGGGAGATCCGCTCCTGGATCGACACGAGGCGAGCCGGGCCCGGGGAACTCACTGCGCACTGCACTGGACCTAACAAGGTACTACTATACTCTTAACTGTCTTATTAATAAAGTTAAGAATGTCAACGAAAAAAAAAATCATTATTATACATATCCGTTACTGAAAACCAGCAGCTGTGAAACGTAGTGAGAGTTACATGACATAAGCTGAGATGTACAATGTATGTTTATTATTACATATTGTATAACAACTAACTGTTTCTTCACTTGTTTTTCACAAATGTTTTCTTTAATAAGTTAAACTTGATAATAACTATCAGGGGGCGTACAGCGAGCAGGCGCAAAACAAAAAGGCATTATGTAAAAAGCTACTAACTCGTATCATACCCGTTAACGTTCTGAATAAGTCAGACTTTATAATAACTGCATCATCATCATCATCATCATCACCAGGTGGCGTACTGCGAGCTGTACGAGCACGGCGACGGCACGTTCACGCTGAACGTGAAGCCGGCGGAGGCGGGCCGCCACGTGCTCAGCGTACAGTTCGCTGGTGACCACGTCCCGGGGTCACCATTCGTATTGAAAGTTGCTGGAGCTCCCGACCCTTCTAAGGTAGTATATTTTATGTCGATAGCAAAGTTTATTATTTGACCTTGAATGTAGATGGTTTTGAAATCCTAGCTACAGTAGACCTATCATATATTTAACGACCTATTCAATAATGAATGAAGGGTCACCATGGTGTAGGCGAGAAAAAAGTTCAACTCTGCCATACCTATAACGATTTAATTTCACCCTTTTTCAGCCTAAATACCTAAATACTACTATAAAAACTATACATAATTGCGCCTTTCAAGATTTTAATAAAAACTATTTTTTTATCTTTGTTATCTATCATACCTTATAAAATAAATGATGTGTTGTGTTGTTAAGGTCCGTGTGTACGGTCCGGGCGTGGAGCCGGGCGTGCTGGCGACGTTCCAGTCACGTTTCTTGTGCGACACGCGCGGCGCCGGCGCGGGTCAGCTCACGGTGCGCGTGCGCGGGCCCAAGGGCGCCTTCCGCGTCGAGATGCAACGAGAGAACCAGAAGGACCGCACTATACTTTGCAAGGTTAGATATATACACTCAAAACACACATACAAACACACACACATACGCATGCGCACGCATTCTATGTAGCTTTATGTTGTGTTAATTACCTGTAATCTCTAGATAAGTCAATAAGCTGGATAGTTTTAGGCCGTCGTTTAATTCCCCTGGTTCTAGATTAAATTCCCAAATTGTGAACTAAAATTTCTTTTCTCTGTGTATAATTATGTTCTTTGTCGAAATGTGTTATCTGTGACACCCACAACATTAGATAATCCTAATAAAACTATGAGTTTGTAGCGTTATTTATTTATAATTTTGTTGGTGGCAGTTCTCCCCCACCGAGCCAGGCGACTACCGCGTGGAGGTGCGGTGGGCGGGCCGCCACGTGCCCGGCTCGCCGTTCCCAGTCATGATCTTCGACACGCAGGAGGAACTCCGCCGGTACCTGCAAGCCACCGCCGCCTGACACACACCACCTGCCAACTACACTGATCGCTTCCCGCTACTAACCTCTTATGACTTCATCAACTCCTGGTACTTTCGGTACTGTACGTTCGGATTACTAATGCAAAAATATATGTTTTTTTCTGTCTGTATATCATATTAAATGGACATTATTGACAGATTTACATTACTAAATTGATGTCTATGTAGATTTGAACTCTGTGTACATTTCAGTATGAAATAATTATTTCCGGATATACGTAATGTATCCTTATAGGGAGGAATGGTTTTGCCCGCAAAAAAGTCAAAAATGGTTTTGTGAAATTTTTGATTTCCTTTTTCTTTAAATACAGTATTGTGTCTATTCTAGTAGAAAGCAACCTTAAATATTGTAAACTAACCTGTAATCAAAGTGTTGTATGAGATTATGTGCGACATCATATCTTCATTATTCCACAGGGTTAATAATATAATGTTTCAGACATACTTCAATACCTACATGTTTGCGATGTAACATGTAATGATTTTATTAACGTTATTCTTTAATATAATAAAAGCTAGTAACGTTTATTAATTTTTAGTAAATACATATTGCATGGAATCTTAATTAGATGTTTATATTATTATTTGTTATTAATATATTTTCTAATGCGTAAACATTCCAAATTGTGTAAAAATTATTTATTCACAAAAGAATTACAGAACCGAATATTAAAAACTTATAAAGTGCCCGTGTAAAATTTTGCGCTTTTTGGTCAAGAAAAAAAATTTAAAATTTACTTTACATTCCGTCCTAAACCTTGTTCCTCGTGTCAATGATATACATAATTTATATTTTTTTAACACAGTAAAATAATGAAAAAGGTTTTTGCAATGTCATGGCCTTTTGAAACAATTATCATTGAGCGGAGAATTAGGACACATTACAACAATAAAGAGAAAAGTCATATTCATTAATGAATCTCCTCCTTTAGTACATTCTGATGTAAACTAATCTTAAGAAAAACTTAATATGTTTATTTGTTAATATTTATTAATACTTGAGTAGGTGTAGGAACATTTAACTATTGTAACTAACGAAACTCATGCCTTGTATCGCTACAGAGAAATCTAAATGAATGACGAACAAAAAGCGATGTTATTCCCATGGAATTAAAGTGTATTTTAAAATTTTGATTGTCATTCAAGTAGACTGGCTGGTAAATGCAAAAAGATCAGTTACTAATTGTTAATAAATTGAATTTTATTACTTCTTTGTTTTATTTAAATTTTCACATTAATATAAAAACAATGTTTATATCGTTTAGGTACATCCTCGAAATTCTACATAATAACCCAAACATTTTAATTACGCTTATGTAGTCTAAATGACATTTTCACAAAAACGTATCAAACATTAGATAAAATATAATAATATCATGAAATTAATAATCAATAAATAAAATAGACAAAAACAACAAAGGCACTTACAGAATTTGGACCTTATAACCAACTTTTGTTCTGGAAGAATGAGGTAAGGTAGGTTAGTACTGAAAATTTTCTTATTAAGGGTTATATCTGAAGACAACACTTCGACGGTCCGGATAAGCCACATGAGATTCGCCCGCGACTTGGGCGCGTAGTGCGTCCAAACTCTGCCACAGTTGTTGCATTTGACCGTATATAATCACCTCCAGACGTTGAATAGCACTGTGCAGTTCTCCTGAAATAATACAAGTAAATACACGATCAATAAAAGAAAAATAGTAAAGTCGAGTGTAATTATTTTAGGGTTTAAGGCACTTTAAGGTGCTGTATTCAAAATAGCATATATGTATAACTCACAATCAGGACGATCCAATGACACCCCATTATGTTTAAATCCGACAATACCATTGGGCTATGCAAGCGTTTCAAAGAAATGGATACGCTTAAAATAATAACCCTTCTTCTAGCATAGTCTGATAAAAAATATTATGCCACGGTTTTGTAATTTCTAAAGATATAATACTAACTAGAGGTAACTACTCCATGCAGTCGTCTAGTGATAGTAGCGTTAGCAGTAGCATTCACTTCTTGTGTCTTGACAGAGCACATGGCGCGGGCTTCCTCCCGCGGCCCGTATCCGTGGTACGTCGCATTACGCACTTCCAGGTATGGCTTCTGTTTCTCTGGAGTGCTGGCGATCGTGTAATGCGGCCCTCGTGCTGCTGGAATGATAAAAAAGGGAGCGTTCAATTCAATTACGTAAAGCAATTTTAAGGATTCTTGACCCTCCTTCCCTCATAAATGCAAAGCTATAACGGGTAACTCACGATTTGTTTATTTACATCGATATTTCAATCCAATGTGTCATGGTAAATATACAAATCCTTTTTTTTATTTTCGTAAAAATTGTGTATTGGCGTATTGGCTGCATATTATAAACTACAACACGTAAAAAATAGTGAGGTACCTACCATACATAAAAACCAAAATATAAGTAGTCTCATTTACTGAAATGTTCCCTTTAGTTAGTAGGTACTCACTATGAACAAATTTATTGATTTGACACTATTTACTCATCCAGTTAGTGATATTTATTGATATGATTCGAATCGACACAAAAATTGGCACAATTAACCACCAAGTCAAGTAGCTAACAATTGGTATTGATAATTGCTATTGATGTTATCACCACAGAGAGAAGAATAGATAGATAAAAACAAAGCATACCTAAATAGCTATTTCTACAGTGACTCAGGTAAGTTCATTGCAATAAACCTACACCTAATACTACTCGAGCAATATGGAAGTTCTTTTCGAATTAGGTCTATCTTAGATCTATTAATCAAAGACGCTTTAATATAAGTCTGTCTTTAAGCTTTTACAAGGTAGGTATGTACCGTATCTACGTTTTTTCAGTCACCATTTAACGGATTAGCATTTAAAATTTAATTTTGTAAATGAAAGATCAAAATATAGTAGGTAGGTATAATTGGGATAACTTACAGTAAGAAGTTGGTGCAGTAATCACATGTAATACAACAGCATTAAAAAGCACAAAAAATATTACGAAAAGTTGCAGCATTTTAACTCGATTTTATTTATCTGTACGTGTGCAAACATCAACCACTTTATAACACTTAAATCCTTTTGAATGACACAAAATAACGGTAAATATTTATTCAAAGCTCTAAAAACTTCGAGGACTTTTTCACTAATGTTTCATGACAGAAGTGAACGCGCCGACTGGAGCACAGAAAATCTGTGAGTGATGAATAAATACGACTAGTAGATACTATTAGGTAAGTACATGGCCAGAAATTGGACCGGATCGAATCACCTGCACATGTGTTCTATAGATGATACATAGGTACCCTTACTAAGTTTAATAATAAAATGAGAAGAAATTTAATACTTTTTGTTTTTAGCGGCCTTGCGACATTGTTGTTAGTGACCCTGTTTATCGAGTGAGTGGTTCCGAATTCGATCTTGTAGAGATAGAGAAATATTTGGGGATTTGGTTTCCTTGTCATAATTATTATTATTGCGATATCTACCTATTGTTAGTTACCTGTGTCACTCTGACACGGAAATATCTAGGTAGAACTCTGGGTTCAATAGTTGCGTGTTGATATAAATTCAGTACAGGGTTCGATTCCACTGTTTCGCATCTATTTTTACGAAAACTATTAAGTACTCTATGATTCTGAAGCATACTTATAAGGATTTCTGACTACTGCTACAGTAACAAACGAATGTGAATTGATTCACGAAACTCGTAAATAGTCTGGTATTATTTAGTCGCGGTAAAGATAAATTTAGTTGCAGGGCGCCATGAAACAGAGCGATCAAAAATAGGAAATCGCAGGCACAGGGCATTAGCAACGAAAAACAGATTCTGTGTAAACATTCCTTCCTTTTTTAAATAAAGAATTTGTATTTGTATTTTTTTATTTATTTCTACCTGCTCTACAGGACCTATGAAAATAAAATAAAATTAAATACAAAATGAAAATAGCTTATTAATACCTACATATGTACCTACCTATCCATTTATTATTATGGTTGAGTATTTCCTAAATATAAGTAACCTTCGATTGATCGAAGCGATTAAAACACTTAAAATAGAGTACCGTATCAATTTTTATTTGTTAATAAACTACGGTATTAAATAACCAAACATTGGTTACAATTTTCCACACTTCATTCGTCACATGAAACATAAACCGTCTACTCTTCATGATATGTTTTTGTTCATCATTTAATTACCCTCCCTGAGGCATCTTTTAGTCATGCTCTATTTAAATTTGGTCGTCAACGATGGCCTCTCTTGAACCATAAAATCCGATCCAATTTCGTAAAATCAAGGATATTAATATGTTCTTATGTTTCTTACTAGGTACATGTGTTTAGTAAACATCTTTTTGTGATTTAATAGAAATTATTCTGTCGACATATCGCTAAGGATCCACGATCCTGCCAGTCAAAAATATGGGTGCCAGTCAAAAATAAAATAGTGGTAACTTTTATTTTGTTTTCTTTACCTACTTATAGTTACCTATTTATTATACTCTTTACAATATATCTGAATAGGTACCTGATAGTGTAATTTTTTTTTATTAACGCGATCCATTCAAACCTTCTCATGAATTTGCTGATAATCACATAACACATAAATAAACTATTTAATATTCTTACTCTTTCCTGTTTGAAAAATAATTTAACTACAAAGTACCTACAACGCCACCTGTGGAATTGTAGGGTAATAACAATAGTCCTGTCTTAAAAAAATATTACAAGTAACTAAGTAGATGACCTCAATATGCCAAATTGTACAGACGTACAATCACGATGAGTACTGGTAAAATAAAGTTGTTAAATTTCAGTGTTGACATAACATTCAACACTAAATTAATCGTAACCTACATTTGGCCTCGCGAGATGCCAAAAGTTTACTACGAAGAACCGTAACGTATAAAACTACAAATGTAAGATTTATCTGTCGATGAATCACTTACTAAATACTTTGTTTAGATATACTTATCAGTACAAAGAAATCATTGTATTTATTATAGCTTTATCTAACTAAATTAATCTTATCTTTGTGAAATATTTTACTAAAACTAAGTACATGTTATCTGAAGGTCCCAAGGAAAATTTTCTTCATAAAGACTGCAAGTATCAATTTCATCACAACTCAACATTACCTATACTCTACTATAAGTTGAATTGACTCTATTGTTAACCAAGTCAATTGCCTAAGAGTTGTAAATAAATAAATGCTTCCATACTCCCGCGCTAGGATTTTCTAGAACGCAGTGGCATGGACAACATAATAACAAACTAACATCCATAACAGAAGAACACTTAAATGTCCCAGATATGTGTTAAACTTGGAACATCTCGCTTAGCAAGCAGAGTCATTACCATATTAGATTACTGGGCTATAGTTTCGCCAAATAAAAATGTCCAATTCCTACAATTTAGAGTATCCCCATAATAGGTTCAATCACATACATAACACCATTACCGTTTTATCAAATCTCTTAGGTGGGAGCGCCGATATGCCATCTGTTATTTAATTCTCCACTAAATGTGCCAAGGACTCTCACCCATGGAGTTCACTTGCCCATTGTTGATACAAAGCGCTTCTATCGCCATGGGAAAATTAATTCAATTAAAATGTGCTAGCTTTAAATGCTATAATGTACCCAAATGCAGTCTGGCGCACATAAAAATGTCGTAAACTAATTGTCCTCTTTTTAGTCAATAGAAAACGTTTACCACAAAGAGTAGTTACTGAACATTTTTATGTGGGTAATCCAATTTTATAGCCCATGCAGGACTTCAATGCATATTGCATTTAAATCCTTACTATTCTGATGCACAATATAAATTGTAATTTTAATGTTCAGTAACCAAATCTATTGTCGTATGGCACATTGGTAAGAATACTGGCCTGCCATTTCAGGAGTCCAGGGTTCAAATTCCAGCGAGGCAGAAATTTGAATGGTGAGTTAAAATTAGTAGACACGTAAGTCCTTTCGATTATCGTAACTATTTTATTTATTAGTTAAGTGGGTATTATAATAATTAGTTATCCGTCCATACTAGTTTAGGTCAGATAACTAAATCCTGCTTTCGAAACGGTGAGCAGATAACGTAAACCTGTAATTTAATCTATAAATTCTTTGTCTCACGGCCAAACGAATCTTCTCTATATATTCCGCGGATCGACTTAATACACGAATTTTCTAACATAAATCATTTTCTAATACATATTTATTAAATACTTTGTAGCAGTATGAAGCTTAGTTCAGTTGTAATTTTCTTTTGCCTTGGAGTGGTCACATCTGCAAAGAGTATCGGTATGTATTAGTAAAAAAATTTGTTATAAGATTTTATGTGAGCGAATCGAAAATTAATTAGTACTTAGGTATGTTAGGCACGATGCAAAAGTAATGACATGTAGGGTAAAAGTATGTAAGGGTAGACTGGATAACGGTTGAAATAATTTCATTTAAATTATCCATAGTTTTAATTATTATTATCCAATCAATGTGCAAGACATATTAAACATTTTTTTTAAACATAAGATTCTATGCGATAAAAGGCACGCTAAAAGATAGATAGATTGACCTGTCACTTCAATTGTATTTGTATTATATTTCTTTGTCCTAAAAAATATAATTATAGGTTAGGTATTTCTACGTAAATTAATTAAATTACTTTTTAGATACTCCCCATCAAACGCCTGTCCCGCGAGACATCAGTACTGATAACATAGTGTATCAGATTTTCGAAGTGGTCAAATGGATGATAAAAAACGGCAACCCAGATGTATTCCCAGTGCTCGATCCCATGAAGATAGAGGATCAAACAGTTCACATGAGTCTACCCAACAAATTGTTCACGTAAGTTGTTATTAATAGGCAATAGGTACTTTTTTATATTAAAACAAGTGAAAGATCGTTAATAAAAATATTGAAAGTTATTTTGGTTGACGACCCCGTAGCCTAATTGGTAGAGACCCTGCCTGCGAAGCGAGGGGTCCCGGGTTCGATCCTCGGCCGGGGCAGATATTTATCTGACAGATAAATGTTTGTTCTCGGATCATGGGTGTTAGTGATGTGTTATTTGTGTTGTCCATGACAAGCGCGACACAGGGAATCGCAGTGCAGGGGTATGAGTGTGTTAGCGTTTTTGTTGAGTTTATTTTTCATAATCAATTTATTTATTACTAGGTTAGGTATACGTTGCACTTACGGTAGGGTACGTGTTATTAAGGTAATTATAAGTTATATATCTTCCAGAATAAGCGCAAATTTTACAAATGCCACTTTAAGAGGCTTAGGGGACTTCGAGGTGCTGAAAGTAAATTTCATCAAAAGTGAGATTGCACTTTATTTCTCCATCAATTTTCCGCTGATGATATTTAAAGCAGGTACGTACCTAATTACCATTATACTTTATATTTATGACAACAAACCCTCAATTGGCCTTCACTTCTTCGTCGTCATACTATACATTATACTAATAGAGGTATAATAATAATACATATAACTCTATTATTATTATCTATGTTCACCATAGATATCCTACAGAATAATGATCAAAACATTATACCTACTTAGTTTTTAGCAGCGTAGAGGTCCTTGTACTTATATCTTATTATTTTTTTTATATTCTTTTAGATCAATACGAGATGGAGGGAGATATATATGACGCGATACCATTGACGGGTTACGGATTTTTTGAGTAAGTAATAGGTGCTTTACATAAAATATTATGTACCCTTATAGCGTCTAGGTACCTCCCTATTCACGTAATCAGTAACTTAATTATACTTAATTTTTTTTTCTAAGAAAATATTATCTAATTACAGGTTTCAAATGATAAATTTCAACTTTTCAAGCACAGTTTATATAAAGAAGTCAGAAAATGGTGAATCCGCAATCATTGACAAATTTCACAAAACACAATACAGCATTGACAAAATTATTGTAAGTATCAACTATAATAGGTAGTTTTACTTTTGAATTAGGTACATCAAGATACGAATTCTAAATATCCAAAATAGCGTTAGGTACAAATTTAAATGGGTAAGTACTAGGTAGGTAATTTACGGTAGATTGCAATGATGCAAAAAATAAACTTCTAACCTGTGTACTCTACACTCTATGATCCAAGATTTATTACACCTATTATCAAGTATCAGGAAATGGCCCACAGTTTCAATCTACTGAACACGACATAAAAGACGCTCCTATCGTAATTTATGAGGTTATTGTTTAAATCGTTAATTTTATTTAGCTGCTATGGCTTTTTCATTCCAAATAAGTAGTATTGCCTCATGGTAGTAATAGTTATGTAATACCTAGTTATATTGGTATGCTGTGCTTTTTACAATAACATACCTACTCCAAACTCCATAAATGCCGCCGGCAGCTTCGTTCAGGATGCTTTCCCAAAACCCATATTCAGTAAAACGTTTTTTTTTTCACTTGTCTTTTTCTTTTTCAGTCTCATACAGAATTTGACAAGAATATAGACTACATCTTCAACGCTTTGATAGAAGATCTGTTAGCCAACTACTTGAATCGAGTTAGTAATTTCGTTATTAAGAAATACACCGATGTCGCTCTGAAAACTGTGAATGCCGTCTTAGAACAATTTGAAAGTTGGAAATTTATTGAAACTATTTTAGGAAATTAAATAAGTAGATACTTAATAAAAATATTTTTATAATAAATACCTTGACTATGTTTTTATTTATGCCTGACTTCATAACGGGCCTGGACCTCACGCCAATACCTACTGTAATTGGGTAAAACTGTTAACTACCCTCCGGCTGCTATTCATTTAGTTTTCTTTCTCCCTAAAGTAGAATATAAGTATAACCCACAATGAGTAGGCAGCTGTGTATCATGTATTTCTACGCTTAGATTTCTACGCGTAAATTTCTACGCTTGTATATTAATGTTTACTTCGTACTTAAATATAAATTATTGTTAGGTACCTAATTACCTATTTTGTTGACCAGTTACGGAAGTACCTTGTTTATATAATTTAACATTTAACTCTACGTTAAAGCCACATATAATATAGGTAGGTAGGTAGGTATAGCCGGCTAAGTGTGTGGCAGGGCAAACACTGTGTAGGGTTCCATGATCCATGGTGTCAACAGTTGCAAATTTCTCTACTTTCATATAAATTAGAATTAAAATATTTACGCAAACGGATTTCTGAACAGAAAACACACCAGCACTAACCACCGTATTTTTAAATAACCCATGCATGGGACATAGTATCAGCAAGTAGAACATTGTAATGTATTTAGTTACAACATACGAATAATATCCAAATACACCAGGAACCACTGTACCTACATTACTACAAATAAATTATAATAGCAATAATTATTTACAAATTAAAACCCCTGTAGTTACGTAGGTATACTTTTATATCCATTATCAGACAATATGATTGGAAATATCCGCTGAATCTAGTTTATGCTTATTGTGTTCGTGGAAATGGTTGGTTGTGTCAAAGTAAAAAGTAATTTCAAGTTACGTTGGTAAGTAAATATTTGTATGTAATTACCTATATACGTGCAATTTCATTTTTATTATATTGGCGATTGAATGTTGATTCTAAGAGAAAAAAAGAATATTCATAAGAACATCTGCCACAATCTCACTACTCCGTAGAAACCTCTGTATGCATATAACGTAGCCTAAGAAAAATGTAGGTGACTTAAAAACAACTTAATATGCTTCTTTAAATAGGGTACCTATCTAATAGATGAAATGGATGGAGCTCACACACTTTAAGAAGTAATTCGTTTTTGTTTCAGGATAAAACTATTATTATTGCTAATTTATCCAAATGTAGCGATAACTTCTAGGGCTGAGGGGTTTGGTGAGTTATTTTTGCGCGTCACAGAAATACAGGAGTTTAGCAAGCCGAGTTGCCTACTGAGGTTGGGTTTCTCCTCATAATTGAGTAGGTCTAGGGCACACTGCGACATGTTGTGCTCGAATACCAATAATTGAGGCATTTTGTCGCACGAAAATGATACCTAACTATTTAGTTATATATTTATATTGAGGCATCTCCTATTTTTATAGCCTGCCTAATAAAGCAGAGGGACGATCCGATGGTAAATGATCACTGTTATTTGTAGACATGTACAGAACTAGAAGTTGCCAATGTTTCCAACACAGAAAGAGGGCACTTTTTACGCCTTTCTTGAAGAACCTTCTGTGACTGACGAAGTTATATTAGGGTTAAATTAATATAATAGTAAGTTACATTAAAATAATTGTATACCTAAATTACTTAAAAACATGCACATACTTACAGATATACTAGCAGAATTAAGTGTCAAAAAACGAAATATGCTAGTCAATATACTGTTCAATAAAATATTTGCGAATATTCGGCACATCATAATGCATGGTTCACCTATCATCGGCATTCCAATACTGGACCCATTTGAAATGGAAGATGTTCATTTAGAGGTTCCTGTTGGATTATTTAAGTGAGTAACTAAGGGCTTGTAAGGGAGCGTCCATTAATAGGTAACTCACGTAAGGCAATTTTGAGATGTAAAAAGTTAATGGTTTAGCTAAATTTATTTTTCTGAAACTGCGATCTCACGTGCGATTTAACTGATAGTCTTATATAGGGAAATGCTTTGCTCTAAATAATTGCTTAACGTTGTAGGTAGTAGATCATTTTATTTATTTCATCTATTATGTATTTTCAACTGAATTTTATATATCTGTTTTTTGTATTAAAAAATTACGTGATATAATTTGCTTTCCTTCCTTTTCATAGCCGTTATACGTATAACTTTAATGCGACCGTTGTTTCAGCTTTGATTTCCGGGTTAAAAATATATCAGTGATAGGGTTTGGAAGTTTTGAAGTACATCGGAATGTTCTTCACCTTTCTAATCTTACTTTTGATATGGAGGTTTCTCTTCCACGGATTGTCATAGCGGCTGGTAAGCTAATTCTCTAAGGGCCGATTTCACCAACAAAGAATAAGTCTTATACCAAGGATAAGTCTGTTATTTACTATTACAAATACAGATTTATCCTTGGTATAAAACTTATTCTTTGTTGGTGAAATCGGCCC
>LGAG01000147.1:248654-262719 GCA_001278395.1 Lerema accius
TATAAAATACGTATTTAATAATTTGGGTTTAACTAAATCATAAAGAAAATTATTTTTTACTTTTTAGTTCATTTGAAGTCGGTTTTTTTTTGTTAAGAATAATTATGTCCCAAATACGCTGTAATTTATTTGATTAAAAATATTAATTTTTTCACCTTATTTTGAATTAATATCGAAAAAACACCCTTATTTTCAATCGAAAACTCACCCGTCAAAATATCAGCTTTTTTTCAAAAAGTTGGTAGGTATGTTTTCTGTTCGTTGTAATCTCTACTTTTTGATGGTGGAAAAAAAAATATGTTACTATAGTAAATCTTCTCAGAAACAGATTCATCCATACTGATAATCTGAAAAGAAAGAATCGAATTAATAATGCCTTCACTATTTTATCGTGAATATACCCCCATAAAAAAATTGTTAAAGAAATAAATGTCAAAATGTCTAAAAATTATATTAAAAATCTATTTAAAATGTATAAATATATAAAAAATATGTATAGGAAATATATTTTTAATAACTAACTTTTGGCTGATTTTCATCGTCATCATCGTTGAACACAAAAATTGGAAATTGATGTGATGTTGTGATAACCGTAAATAACATTTCTTTTATTACTACGGGCTCCAAAATGGATAGGTGGGTACTTACATTATGATTAGATTGTATAATTCTCCATAACGATACGATCAATGTTACTCTTCTTCAATAATAGTTGTACACATCAAAACTGAATAGATGAGCCTTTAAGTGTCGCAGAACGTGAATGAGGTTACCAGGGGAATGTGACTTGTCTGGCGCCAGTCAGAGACGGCTGTTAGAAATGCGTAGGCCTCCCGTTGCGTACGCTTCTTAAACATACCCGTTTCTGTAGCATTTTTTTAAATTCATTAAACTTTTATGTTACTCATTCGCTAATTAGATTTAATTTAAAGTTTTTCGTTCACGATCACTGTTAGAATAGGTAGATCTGAAATGGATTAGTGGAATTTAAACTAATCAACGTTCGTCCCACTAATTGTTTTAAAGTAACGTACCTACCCAGAAAATAAGTTATGGTTACCTACAAGACTATTATTTTATTGATTTCTCTATATCTTCGAATTTGATGATTATTATTAATTTATCTCATCGATTACGTTCTTAATGGTCAATGGCTTATTGAATACGTCTTTTTGTGGCGCCTTTTTATTCGGAGATCGCGTCTGGAGCGGGCGCGCGGGCGGGACCCCGCCGCGAAGGTATCCACGGAATGCCTAAAAGGTGACTCGTGGATAAATTACGGACATTTCTTTCATTTTAACGATTCTCTTTATTATTTAATTTATTTTTATAGTATGTTACACATTTGCCTTGTAACAATGTTTGTTTTTGGGCTTCATTAGCATAAGCCTCACGCTGGGGTAAGATTTTTTTTACCACAGCCATTTTGATTTTTCGATTGCTTTAATCTCCCAACGGCTGTTTGTGAAAGAGCTTCACATGTCTAATAAAGGAGATAGCGGGATGTCTCAATTGTATAACCGTTTGTTGATTTTTTATCGCGTCTTGCCTGTGACATCATAAAACAATTAATTTATTATCGCTCTGTGAGATGATTTCGATCAGTTTATCGGCGTGGCGCACGGTTGGACGTTAATAGTTTTATGTAAGAGGTAATTTTTATTAATTGGTCGTTGATGGAGTGCCCAGACAGATCGTTAAAGCTACAATGCGGGACTCGTCAATATACTATTGATAACTAATAGGTACATAAGTAATTAATTGTAATAAACTGTGTATTGCAATTAATCTTAGCCATGAAGCATATGAGTCAATTAAACCAAGTACACAATTTTAATAAGTATTAATAATTAATAATAGGTAGGTGTAAACATTACAGCACTGTTTCTGGATATTGAGAGCCTGTACCTACCTATTTATAAAATGACTAGGTATATAAGTAGGTATGCAGATAATAGCTCATTACAAAACTTTAAAGGGAAGAACTGAGAAGGGCAAAAAGAGTCTATCTCTTGTGCGGATTGACGTAGGGATTACTGGCTGATTCAAGTGTCTGAAATGCTTGTTAATAAAAAGACCTCCGATCAAGTTATGAACTCATTTAAGTACCTACCCTTAACTATAGGTATACATGTACATGTAGGTAAAATACAAAATAATACAAACATTAGGTAGGTATAATAAGTACCTACCCATAGCCCTAAACTTACATAAGTCAACATCAGCTTAAACCATCTTAAATAAACGACGGCTCAAAAAACAATAGGTTGTGCACGAGCTTTCTTGTAGCGGGTTAATAGTTATGATTAGAAATGAGATAAAATCAGCTGTGTTGATTTATAATGAGTTTGCCGCCCCGGACCCGACTCCAGCAACGATTTGTCAAAAATGTTATCTCTACATTATTAAATACGTCCAGCTGTCTGTTATAGGCTTGAAAATTGTAACTGCTATTTATTTTTTAAAGTACAATGTTCAAACTTATTAGTTGCGTTACTTCATAGAATATAACAGTGAAACAGTTTTTTATAACATCTAGACACACGCACAACATAACTCCTATGGCTAGGCTGTTTTTAGGGTGTTTTGATCTTAGGAGGTTTTAAAATTTTGTTCTTTGCAAAAAAAATAGTCCCTAAGTCTGGGACAGTCTAGGTAAAATTAAGGCTTTAGGTTTTTCCGGTTTTTCTAATCTCATTCCTCTATCAAAAGTTACTACAGTTTAAAGTTTGTATGGAATTAATCTAACGTTGTACAAGGATTGAGGAATATAACTTAACCGCCTTTTTAGTAAAGTCAAAATTAGGATAAAAACCCTACTGTCCTAAAGAAATAGGTTCATAAATATTTAATATTAATTAATAATATCCAACGGGTGCTTATCAAAAACGTCAAATAATTAATAGTTTTTTTTTCTGTTAAATTCAGATACTGATTCAAGTCTTAGTAATATTTAGCAAGTAGGTATGAAGGTCGATTTAACCATGTCATTTGTTCGTAACAAAAATATGCCAAACAATATCTTCTCCTTTCTCGATGAAGCCTACCGACCCCCGAGTGGCTCCGAGACAGGTCCCAAAGCTGAGGGCCCAGGCGAGGGCCGCGAGTTTGAGGCCCAGTCCTGAGGGGCACCATCATCATGGTCACTAGAATGTTGTCTAATATCTAGGGAGGGGAGAGCTAATTGAATTATTTAAGCATCAAAGTGGAGGGGTTTGATGAATTTAAATCTGCATGATAAACTTGCGCGTCAAACATACCTACCTATCGATAGGTTTTAGTAGTTAGTAGTAGTTTACGATAGAACAATTTTTTTTATTACGATAATTTAAAAAATTACAATAAAAAATAATCATAATATTATACCTACCTACATATTTAAAAAGTTAAACCTTATTTTATTTGCTAATATAATTAATATAATAAGTACCTACCTATAGGTTCCTATTTGAATACTGAAAACCGTTTGTTCCGGTCGTATTATGATCCTGCCAACGCGAGCGTTACATTTCATTGGGTCGTTCCATCACTTTGTCAAATGTCTTTTGTCCAAGCAAGTAATTTGAAAGTGATTTATTATATTATTACAAATTCAATGTGTTCAGTCATGGTGGGCTTATGGTTTTCACTGGCTGTTGTAAGACATAAAGAATGTTTTCTAAATAAGACGTTGGCATGTTGGCCGATGTATTGTCCGAGTCAACAAAGCATCGAAACTTTTGTCCTTCATTACATTTTCGTAAAAGCCTGTTATATCTCAAGCTTCAGTGATCTTGGTTGACATATTTGTTAAATTCCTGTAATAGACGAATTTATTCTTTGTTATTTATGAAGTCCCAAATTCATTTGTTTTAGCAACAGAACATCTTTTGTTTTCTTGCTTTTGTGATTTATTGCTCGACGTTGGTACAAGTGGTAAGGATGAATAGTTAATTTATGATGACAATTTGGTCTTTATTTTGTTCCCAGTGACGTGTAAAAAGGTAGCAGTGTAATAAATAAGTACTGGACAAATTTTCTTTGCACTAAATAAAACAAATATTATTTACAATTGTGAAAAGGTGTCTGCATACTACGAATTATAAGCAGGTATTTTAAAACGCTTCTATAACAACAAAAGACATGTGTTTTATTGTGTCAAGTTTTAAATAACCTAAATCTGTTAGTTTTTTTAAACGAGTAATTTACTGTTTCCTTTAATGCCACTTAATAAGATTTAAAAATCTACGTAGATAATATAACTTTTTAAGTAAAGAGAATAGTAAACGAGTGGACAGTGCCACCATCCCTTGTCACCTATGAACATTCTAACAAACCTTCAGTAAGATACTATAGAAGGGGACCGTGAGTTGGTTAGTAGGTACTTAGTCCCCGTAAGTGATAGGTAGGTGTTAATGAGAACTAAGATGAGTAGGTTTATCTTACCCATTTAGATAGATAGGTACCCATCTTAGTCCTCAGGGGTAGCAACGCATGTTATGACGAACTTCGAGTGGGACGTAGGCATACCTACTAACGATTACTATCCGGAGTAGGTACTAACATTTACTAACAGGACTAACCTGTAATACTAATAGTAGGCACTAACTTCCGTCGTCCCCACACTAACGAATTAACAACAACTAATATTCTCATTAACACCTACTAACAGGACCTAATAACCAGCTAACAGTCTCCCCTTATTCCTACTCGAAGTATTTTACGATGTCCATGGGCGACAGGGGTTGGTGGCACTGTCAGCTCGTTTGCTATCTTAAAACCATTAAAAAAGATTACATAGTTATTTATTATTTACATTAAATTGTTCTTATTACATAGATGTTTATATACCTACTTAAAAATTGCGTAGTAGGTACATTAAATTCGTACCAAACGACAGCTGCACATCGCCACGCAGTCAAAGCCGTTGAAGGATCGTTGATGGTGGAATTATCTCGGCGGTAGGTCACCACACGTCGAGCTTCACCGCACGCGCCATCACTTCACCACTCACCACTTCTACGAATCACTCGCTATAGAGTATTTTAGAGGGCCCTTAAATAGCTGTGATTGCAATGGGAGCTTGCGATTAGTAAAGAAATCGCTTATTTTGGAGGTCTTTAGACTTTAAAAGTTTTGTCATCCAGTTTGAAATTAACAATGAGTAGATGCATGATGGTAGGATTTTTAACTTGCATGACTAGTGACCTACCTACTTTGAAACGATTGAACAAAATTGTCATGTAAATAAATGGCTGGGAAGCCATGGAAAAAGCTGATTGAATTAGGTAGGTACGTACCTACCGCTTCCATTCCACCAGCAACATTTATTTGATTTAGTATCTAGGTAGGTACTATCAAAAGGTTTATGTGGACAAATTCGTTTCTCAGCTGTAGGGTACAAAAATATCGAGTTAAACCCAAAACCGAGAGAATTCTCTACCTTAATAGTGTACCTACCTTCCTACGTGCCCGTTTAACAAAGAGCAAAGACAATAATTCTTAACACGTCACTTTTTGTCCCTGTTATTATAAATTTATATATGAGGCAGTATTAAATTAGTAAATCAAGGTCTGCCCATATTTTCGTTTCTCCGCACTACATCATACTTTACACACCTGCGTTCCCTGTTTTACATATTTTGTAAAAGTGTCACACAAAAAAATTTAATACAAAATTGGCCGTACAACGTTTCTTGTGCGTTAACTAAATCACATTTCATGTTAATAAAGGTAATAAAACCCACTCGAGCAAAACTCATAATTGCGAACCAGTTCTGGGCGGGGCCTTCGGTGGGACGGGTTGAGGCCACGCCCACCGCACCGCCTACCCGACGATTACATGCATGTTATATACTTTAAGGCATTAATGTTTATTATGTACAGTCAGTATATAATTATGTATATGACATAAAAGTAGATAAGTAACATCGTCTCTTTACTTGTACTAGGCTAGTAGGTAGGTAGTAGCTACCACTAGACCAAGTTAGGTTTAGCTTTAGAGTTTTGCCACGAGAGCTGGTAAAGAAATACATATAAATAATAATATAACATATAGGTACATAGTAGGTAATTGTCCTATTCGTTTCAAGTCATTAATGGTTCTACAGGGCAGGCATTATCTCCTCTTAAATGAGAAAGCTTGGAACATAGGTATGTTATTAGGTAGGTACTTCAACGAGTTACTACTATGCGGAATTATACCTAGAGAATAGAATAGATGGATAAAATATACCTACCTTCGTAGGTACCTATATTTATTAGCAAAGCAAAGAACAAGTGCATAGGTATGTGAAGGTATCATGGAAGTATATGGACAAATGATTATGAACTTTGAATATTTATGAACTTTCAATATTTTCGTTCATGTAACTTCTACATTCAGTTAACAGGAGTAGGTATCTACTTCTGCAATTTACTCTACGTGCAGTTAAAGGGCTTTTCTACGAAGACATTGCTAATGCCAGAGTCCAATCAAGATTCGTATTTCGTCATCCATCAAAAACCAATTTATTAGATACTTATTTATAAGTAACGAACCTACCTGCAGTAAGTAGGTATTTACTATCTTTAAAGTTATATTTGACATTTTTTAAATGTTCTACTGAATATAGACGGGGCTATTGAATTAGGTACCTATCCCATATCCAAAACATTTTTGACATGCAAGCAATTAAAATTCGCGTACCTATCTATAATATTGGACCTAGGTACCTACCTACTTATTCCGTGCTACTGACCGTCCTGCAAATTATAAAATTACCTTAGATAAAAGACGAACTAATTCTACTTAGACTTATTGGCACAAAGAAGTAGGTAACTACCTACTACGTCAGTTAAAATTATTAATTTTCCACTAACACAATTTACTAACGCATCAGCAAACTCAATCTGACCCCTGCGTATCCCACGCCCACAACAGTTCCTCGTTCAATAACTGGGGATAGGATACCGACAGCTCTTAATGGATGGCCCGTTGTGGATAATAAATAGGCGAGGTACAATATTTATGATTGCAATTACTGCCCTCCGATATTGCGAATACCTATTGCTGATCTACCGCTGAGAAAGATTGCTAAAAAAATTACTACGATATTTATTAGGGCGATGACGTAAGAAATTATGGCGGTATGAAATTATTGAGGCTATTTTGATGATAAAATGTGCGCTGTCCCAAATAATTTGGGCACATAATATATCTTGTATTCTTAGGATTTTCGGAAGTACTTATGTAATTTTCTAAAGGAAGGCGCAATGTCTTATCTACCAAAAAAATTATGCAGGTAGGTACCTACAAAACATAGCTTAATCATTTTAGAGCACAATAAAGCATCAGCTTAAAGCTGGAATTAGAAATCTAATTCGACTCTACGATTTCCAATTCTGATTCTCACCATACCTCTATAGGTACCTATCTATATACTTAGGTAATTAAGTATTTAGTATCCGTATCACAGTAAAATAAACCTATTTAATAAATTAAACGAAGCAAGTCGTTACAAAGACATTACACAGAGCCAATAGGTTCTCTAACGACAAGTGCGACTATAAACGTGAATTAATTGCCCACTTTGCTTGCGGAAACTGAGCATTACTTTGCACATCATTTATTAACTATGTGAATATAACAAACTCATTTTTACGGTTCCTCTTTTCGTTTGATAAAAAAAAAGTCATCATGGCATACTAAGAAGAGCTCAGCGACGTTATTTTAGAGAGATCATTTTCCACTTTGTTGCTCCATTATGATTTGGTGAATTACTGCCTAATTTATCTAGATATCGATTTCTGCTCGTACTTATGCCACCTGAAGGCTTCTGCCTTGGTGTAACGACCTTACCTAACTGTATCTAAAACCCACTGATTAGACAGCTCAACTTGCCCTTCTGAGCACGCACCATAAAATTGGAAGGAAAATTTAGCTCTATTAGCACCTGAAACAAATTATCAAAAACAAATACGAGTATTTCTCCAGTTTTTTTACTAAGGTTTTTTATAAAATCAATTATTTATCCTGATAATGTTTGTATTTATGCAATTGTCGGTGACCGTTGGACTCCCGCTGGTCCGCTGCGCCCGAGAATTCATCGGGACCAATTTAATGTCCACGAAAAACTACAGTAATTTACTATTCAACGTCCCGTGTTAAACAAACAATCGTAATATTATAACTATTTAACATTTAAATTCTTGTTTTAACTAGGCAACGCGGAACATATTACCACAAATTAATATAAAAATGGATAGCTAAACCATAAAAGCCATCGTTAATTGACAAAGACTTGAATTCTGAAGCTCCGAGTCTACACACGTGCTATAAATATAATTTTGAATTGTGTTCATATATATACTTTAAATTTAATTTATAGTTATTAAGAACGATAAAATATTCCTTATGTTCAAAAAAATATTGAATCTTATACAAACATGATTACACAAAGTCGTGATTCGTGGCGTGACACCATCAAGTGATAAAAAATTAAATCATGAACTTACATGGATTGGAATGTGGCTGAATTACGTGGATGGGTTGTGGAAGGCGGAAGGGGCCTTTAGATACGATACGACGACAATAAATACACCAATCTAAAAAAAATATAAGTACTTAACTTTTAAAGTTGAAAAAAAAAATAGTCAAATAAATTGGTAATTTTACAAAATTATTGCATGATCCGAAAGTATTATTATCGATTATTGCTATTTGTTTCTTTTATTTGTCTTCTTTATTGACTGACTTGGATGACCACGCATTTATTTTTATTGGTTTTTATTTTTTTAAGAATGTGTAACGCTGTCTAGTTTACCTACACAACAGCATTTTCGATAAAAACAAAACAAAAAATAATAATTGTTTAGGTATCTAAATATTTTCCAAAATCTAGTTTCAAACGTAGATTAGGTCCATTGCTTATGATATTGTTTGATGACCTAAAAATAGCTTTTAAATGTTTTTTGAAGTATTTTTTGTGATCATTTTGCTCAGCGGCACCAACCACAGTTGTTGACAACGCGCAGGCGCGCGTCGGTTCACAGCTGTCCCTGCGGGATCCATTTTCAAAACGCTCTATTTTTTAAAAATGGAACCCGCAGAGACACGTCCAATGCAATTAGTCACGAGAACGAACCACAAAAACTAAGTAGTTATTATACTTTTTAATTGTTCTGTGATCGAAGTTTTTATTTTTACACACAATAAAACTTGCACACACCGCAACAATGACATTTATCATTTTGGCAGACTTGCCTAACTTTAATTTTCTTAAATTGTTATTTTTTTATTTAATTGAATGGTTACGTAACTATAGAAGAATACCTACCTATTTGTTTTACAATATTGGCTGAAATATCGTATCCACAGAACGAAACGAACACGTAAAGAAGAAAATGTTAGGAGAACTTAACACTTCTTTAAAAATCGATCTACCAAAATTAATGCCATGAAATTTTTAAAATACATACCTATTATAGTATATTGTTAGGTACGTCATTAATAAACTACCCAAAAGTATTCAGCGCTAAGTTTTATATTAGGTATGTCCTTATTATATTTACGGTAACAATTAGCTGAAATATAATATTTAATTATGAATTCCGAAACAGTGTAATAATTTCATATTGACCTTTACCTTTACTCAATAATAATTCATTTTAAACTTAAAAATATATCTATCTTTCTGATCCATTACCTTCTCTATACGCGCAACTGTTCTGTTCCGCCTATGAAACCATAATAATTATTTAGAAAAACTTAAAAATCAGAGTAATGCTAACGTATACGGAGTCCTACTGTGATGACGTTTAACGGTGCGTTTGGTGACTTCTAAATTAACATGGTTGGTCTTTAGCAGAACCCTGCAGGGAAAATGGCAGGGTTCCGAGGACTCCCGCCATTCCCAACAATGAGCGATCTGCGAGACTCGCAGACTATACCCACTGCCGACTATTCAGTCTTTACAATTGGAATCAAACAAATTATATAAAAAGGCGAGTTTTGATCCTTTCAACTCCATTTCCCATTGAATATTTAGAGGTTACTATATAATGTGTGTTTGTGTGTAGTACCTACCACAAAATTCTGAAAACATCCCTTATAAATAAGTCAAAAAAAAAGTAATTTTTCCCCAACATTAGGTAGGTACTTTGAGAATACTTAACTTTACTTAGTCTTTAGGGAATGCGTAGGAAAACCAAACGTACCTAATAGGTGTATAGTATCTCCTTTTGATTCACTTTAATGGAAGCTGTTAACTGTGGTCTACCTAGAATGAAACTTGGCCTCTCGCAAAACGGGGAAAGTTTCAGTCCAAAGGCATCTCAAATTATCCCGTTCGATAAAGAAAACTATAAAGGTAAATCTGGACGCCTGTAAATTCTAAATCATAGTAACAGATGTAAAACTTTCTAATCAGTATTCAATTAAGACGAGCATAAAATACGCACTTAACAGGGACAAGAGTTTGAAACCGTTACATTACCTATGTACCTTCCTAATGTATATTTACTACGTACCTACGTACAATGAACACGTCAAGCAGTAGGTATTCAAGATAAGAACTATAACTCAAGTATCCATTAAACCACTGATTAGTTAACGACCTGGAACTAAATGGCGTAAAAATGGAAATGAACATGTAAGAACACTTTTGCGCACGTGATGTCAATAGAAAAAAGAAAATGGGGCCAAAAGCGTCCTTGACATAAAAGCATATGGAATTCACCCTTCACGTACGAAGTGCTATTCAGGTGTGTCGAAGAGTTAAGGAGTTAAACAGGGTTAGGTAGAGAAAGAATAAATTTTTCAACCATGCATTTTACTCCTTTGTCTACAGGGTATTCAATAAAAAAAAAAAACTGAAGCACATAATAAAGCCAGTGATTCCGCACCGAACTATGTTTAAAAAAATGTAGCTTATTTTTTTTAGTTCTAAAAGCTTTCAGTTATTAGCAATTGAAGTTTGGCAATTAAAAACTGTTTTTATTTCGTTTAAATAAATTATTTATTAAGGACATTGTTATATTTTAACTTGCCATTTATTATTAAAAATAACGATTCAATGTTGCATTTAAGAAACTAAGGAATAGCTTTACGATTATATGAACTGTGATATTCACTCGAAGATCCTGCAAATAAAACTTCGAAAAAATAAGATTTTATTAAAAAGTCAAGTTATCGTACAAAGTACAAGTGTATTACAAATGAGTTCAATTATTGAGAAGCAACAATGAAGACGTGAGGATATGGCAGGAGCGGCGCGGACGTCGCCCCTCGAGACAATGGCGAAATCCGAAACCGACCGGAAGTGCGCGAACCCCCGGGACGCGACTTTCTTGCGCTTGCGCACTCTTTAAACTCAAAGAGGGCTCATGCCACTGCGCATATTGCGCATTACGATCGGCGCGAGGCATTGAAGTCAACTCGACGACTATTGTTCAAGCGTATAATTATCCAGCAATTCTTTATTGTCGACAAAATCAAAGAATATGCTATTCGCGTTCCCCTGACTTTTGACTTGTGCTATGAAATAATTGAGGACGGTTAAATCTTCTCACGAGCTACTGCGTTCTTAGGAATCGTATAAAATTCATATTTTATGTTACATGCAAATCTTTGACTTCGAACCACTTGTATCCAAGGTTGAAATGTAGGTTCATTAGGGCAACTAACTAATTCAATAAATGCCGCTGATCGTATTCCATAAAACTTTTCTGTGGACCCTAATCTAGATAGAAAAATATGATCGGATTAAGATCATAGAGCGGCTCCTCAAGACTCTATTAATAAATGATTATCTATAGGTACGTGTTTGTTACTGAATTTCTCCTGGTAGGACCGCCTTTAAATAGTTAGAAAATGACTGGTGTATGTTAGAGGGACCGAGTATGTTACTGTCTCAGGGTTCAACCAAACTATTAGAGTTATAAAAACGCTATCAAACTGTCCGATATGATGAGCATTTCCTACAGATTAAAGTTTAACTAACTATAACAGAATATAACACCTACTCGTACATCGGCGTAGTTACTAAATCATAACCATCTATTTTATTTAAACAAGCTCATCTAAAATCTACTTACTCTTAAAAATAATTCATCTATAATTATTTTTTGTTGAAATAATTAACAAGTACCTAAGTAACAAATCTATAATAAATAATATCGACATTCATAAAAGTTTTGTCAATAGAATCTGTCTCCACTCCGTTGGCTGGTCTTTCCCCTTGTTCATCAGAGCTTTTGTGTTTCCATAATAACTGTGATTTGGTCTGTGATCGCCATTCTCTTAGCTTCGGGGAACAACAATGTACGACGCGATACCTGTGAGAAAGTACGTTGAAATATTGTTCTTTTCAAGAAATTGTTTTATGTTGGCACTTAAACAGTAAACGGTACTTGTGCACGTGCTCTGCGGCTTTTAAACTTAAGGTTTTGGTAAACTTATTTGAAAAACTGTAAGCCGTAGTTTTAAGTACTTTATGGTACTTAAATAGACCTAAAATATATTACTAACTCTGAATTTCTAATTAAACATTGCGTCAAATATCTTGAATCAATATATAGATAGGTATTTGAATACGTAAAGTAAACATGGTCCATTGTTTTACTGACAAGACAGCGGCGAAGCGGTATAGTCGCATCGCTTAATAAGTTTTCTAATTTCATAGCGTCCCCAAAGAAGGCGGGAGAGTTTTATTAAATTACAGCTTTCACAAATTATGTAGAAATAATAATTCGGGCGAACGGCGTGGAGGCGGCGCTGTGGGGGGCTGCACTTTTAATTAAACCCTAAATTATTGTTCACCTTCATTAATTCTTGCTCCTGCTCTGGCCATACTAATGAGTTTGTACTTTTTGTACCGCATCCCGAATCTAATAAACGATCGTGTAGAGAACGAGACCATAAACACGAACTTACACTTGCACTCTTGCAACTTTTCAGAATAAGTATAAAGCTTTGTTTAGGTATATTCAACTAGCCGTACTTAGTACTTTTTTCAAACTGGGATTTCCTAAATTATTTTTGGCCTAAAGTTACGAGTTTTCAAAAAAACTTGCATCATTTGATATCTTCGCGAGTCCGACACGATGTCATTTCGCGCGCGTCTATTGGACGTTATTTTCATGTTGGAAAGTTGCTTTCATGATATTTTGCAAAAAGGCCCAGTGCCAAGTTCGGGCAAAGATTTTATAATAATAAATTACAATAATAATAAACGCTAACACACTCATACTCCCGCACTAGGATTCGCTGTGTTGCGGGTGGCATGTACAACACAAATAACACATCACTAACTATTCTCGTGCTATCTAACCTCTCCATTATTCGCAAAAACTTGGATTTAATTGATAAGGGCAAACCCTCATTTCTCCAGTTGTTGTTAATATCGTAAGTATTAGAGATTGGATAGCTTAAACTTTTAGGGAAAATTTCATATGTTATGTACAGCACGCGGTTTGCTTGTATTTCATCGAATTTTCCACGGTTATTTATTTATTTATTAAAGGGTCGCAATAAATTGCGTTAAGTGGGGGCGGCCGAAGCCCCGTGGAGCCCGGCGGGGGCCCCCGTAACGCCGGGAAAAACGCGACCGGGCCATAAGTGCCTTTCTACGACGTTGCCAAGGCTTTATTACATGTCGTCGATAGCTAAGGGTTGGGGCAAAACAGGCACAATAATTCTCCGAGGTCAATTGTTCTAGATCTGGATGTTTTAGCAAACAAACGTCTTGTTTACTGAGTCGGTAAGAATTTGATCGTCATTGCCAGCTAATCTTGTGATTCCGTATACGACTCATGTTTAAGGGGATGCTTATACCTACTCGTAATATCTATTAAATCTGAATTCTGAATTCAGCTTAGATGACCTCATAAAAATAGAAACCTACGTAACATTAAAAAAAATTAAGGCTACACTTAGACGTAATGAAAAGGCAAGTAATTTGACTACTTATTAAAATTCAATAGGACAATAATGTTATCATAATTTATGGCATAATACCTAATGTATAACTATACACACCTGGTTCTAAGGTAGGTATCTACATAATAATATCCTTATATCAAACTAATGGTGCAAACAATCCGTTTT
>LGAG01000147.1:263002-293752 GCA_001278395.1 Lerema accius
AGGTTAGCTGACCTCGTAAAAAAAAGAGACCTACGTAACATTAAAAAAAATTAAGGCTACACTTAGACATAATCATAAGGCAAGTAATTTAACTACCTATTAAAATTCAATAGGACAATAATGTTATCATAAATTATCGCATAATACCTACCTAATCTACGACTATACATACCTGGTTCTAAGGTATCTACATAATAATATCCTTATATCAAACTAATGGTGCAAGCAATCCGTTTTATATCAAATTTAAAATTAGTAAGGCTCACTTGTCTTATGTGGGCGTGTGTGGGCGGCCGCGGGCGGGGTTGTGGATCCTATTAACGCTTCTACGCTTCGATACCCTTAATTTAATAAACATTTGTTTGTTTACTATAACGAAGAAAGAAATATAACTGCCTACCTATATTGGAATTTTGGTATTCAGAATGATGGAATTCAATTTGGTGTGGTTTAAAAATTCTTATGATTTAAGTAGTTTTACTGCGAAAACGGTATTGAGATCTGTAGGATGTCCCAAATAAAAGTTTATAAAATGTTTGATAGCGGAACATCCCTAACTCTATTAATGTTCCTAATGATTATTTGATTGTTAATTTAGGTTTTACAATTTTTTTTTTAATTAACAGTAGGTACCTACTAAGTGAGTACTAGTTTAATCTTTAAAATTTCCTCCGACATCTTATGAAAATTATCGACACATTTTTCCTTTTAATTTAGGCAACTAACAACTTATTAGTATCTATAATAAACGTCTGTATAAAATTGTGAAGAACTCAGGTAGGTAGGTAGGTATATACCTACCTACACCAATATTTCATAAAGACAAGTTATTACCTAGGACTAATTTAAAAAATTCCATCACATTTACACTCCACAGCAATTGTTTCTAATTATGAAAACCATAACGATGTTATTTGCATACGTGAATGACGGTATCATAACTGTTCGTTCATTAATGAATACAGAATTTTAGATCGTCAAATTAGTAATTTATTACTAACCAATATTATGTAAGCTACATATTGTAGGAAAATTATGACGTAGGTACACTTTACGGTCATACTTTATACTTATCGTTTTTATAGTTCCGTGCGTAAATAAAATACTGTACCTATGTTATTCTGTCTGAATTTTTTACGACCTTACTAAATATCGAAAATATTTATTTGAGTAGATAAAATAAACTAGAAACTTTCCTTTTTTTAAGTAGGTATTATGACATGAAAATTGAGGTAGGCTTGATCGTTTCGCATTAAAACCAAATGTAGAGTCGCGAATTTCCCCAAAATGTGGCAAAAATAAATTCGAAGGTCAATAATATTCATGACTGCGTAAACTAACGATTACAGTGCAATATTCCATGTGTATATCGCCGCTCCATCAATAGGGCTGATTGGGGAAATCTTGATAACAAGCCCTTTTAACCGCCCTTGCTGTTTCAATGATTTGCAAAGATTCCCTGATTACAGTAGCATTTTGATTGCCTTTTCTACTCGGAACAAAATCTGTACATTCTACTCAATCACCAATCTGTGTACACCTTAATTAGATGTATTGTGTATCTTGCGATGATACGATAAGCTGTCATGAATTATTGTTCCACGATATCATATTTTTCTTGTCTCATCTTCTTTCATTTTCTTTTATACAAAAACTTATCTTTATATTTGCACCACTAGGACCTACATTATTCGATTCATAATTCATACACAGAGATAGAGATACGACGCGAATAAGTGGTTCGGATTTGGCAAACTTTTTAACATAGGGAGGTAGTTATGTGAACTTTATTCATATCTTCCATACTAAGAATACGTCTTACTTCTTAATTAAGAATTACGGTACAATAATAATTTTATTCATCGACAAATTATAATTCATCTCAAAGGTAGATACGAGTAAGCGCAATATATTTACATTAGCTTTTCACGTTCAACCGTAGACAACCACCCAACCAAGTTGGTTATTATGAATATTTATACACCAGCGGGTAGTCTCATTGTGAAATCGCATCGATATCTTTACCTTGGCGTTAGTATAATTATTACTTTACAGGTCTTGCAATGCACCTAAGAATAGGTAAGAATATAAAAATATAGGTACATTACCTGCTTACTACCTATACTAACTTACGAAAGAGTAGTCTTATAGGCTGTTAACAGTATGTACTTTTAGCGTGAAATTATTTGTACGTCTATTTACAGTACTGTTATTATTGTCTATAGTTGCCGACGACCATTGGTCGACTTATAGCTCGTTTACCTTTTGCCACTGTAGGTAATTCAATGAAAACAAAACAAATTGTAACTTCCTATCATTTTGTTATATTCTGAAGCTGTTCTATATTCTGAAGTTAAATACTGAACGTCTGGTTACATGGAGGATTACATGAACTGACACTGAATCTCGTAGGAAAACGAAGCAATTCTGTGTCTAAACGTTCGATTAGTGCCGGTTAGGTTGTCGTGAGGCTTCGAGTGTTCGATTTGGAACGATTGGACAACATCGAGAATGGACGCAATTTGTCGCGTCGATTCGTGGCGGCGGCCACTTTGATCTGTTTTTGTGGGCGGCCGTCATCGGACGATTGGCTGTGCACGTTACTCGCTAGTTGAATTACCTTCCATTGTACTCGATCAAGTGCTCCGCCATGAAAGGTGAACTTGCCGACCGATTAAATGAACGATCTTAGATCGCAGGTACTTTTGTATCTGTAATAGTATTTTGACCACATGTTAGGTATGTAGGCTGAATCGGATGATTTTTGTCGACGAAAAAAATTTTTTTGTTGTTTTTACGGCTGGTTAATTTTTAAATTAAAATTTAAAACAGATAAACATTTAATACTTTTTGTTTTAACTACCTACTTTTTATTTGGTGAGTGTAATGATAACCATAAGTAACATACCTGCAAATGTTTGCATCTTATTACTTTTTAAGGTACTCAAAACAATCTTCACCAGAAAAATAAAAGCTTTTAAAAAAATCTTATAATTCTCTGATATCAATCTGAGAAATACAAGCACTGATTCGATCAATAGCCGTTTATTATGTAAGGATATCGCAAATCATCAGAACCACGAGTCGAATGTAGAGCAAAAAGGGCTGGGACGGTGCAATAGTCATCGTTTAATTTCCGAGTCCGTTTCGACTCGCTCTATTTCCATTCGGTTTTTATTGCGGCATGTGGCAACACCGACGCGCTCTGTCCAACTCTTATTATTAATTATCTTCTTTTATCCGTACACACTTCCATCGGTCGTGTTGATTAAAATATCCAAATAATAGAACCGCATAATGACTTACAAATCATGTAAAAAATCGATAGGCACATGTATTGAGTCGGCCTCTATTAAACGATCCTGTACGCATCTTTTTAAATATTTTTATGAAAAGTTTGATCATAATAGGTAGGTACAATATTTCCTCCTCACTTTTTTAAAAATATCTAAGTATGTCTCTGTCATTTGCTCAATATCTTCTGAATTATTTATTTTTCTTAAATCTTCATATTTGAGTAGGTATATACGAGAACAATCAGACTTTCGTAATTTCTTTGATGTAACCATGTGGAACTCTCGTAGCATTCGAGTTTGACAATCAGATAGACACAAACATGACAACATTAAAAGGACTCCAGCGATTTGGTAACGGAACTCAAACGCAATGGTTAATAACATTAAATCGTGCGCACTACCTGGTAACCGTTTAATAAGAGGTTATTAAATCGCACACGCACCGCTCGCGGCGACTGATGCGCGGGCGCCGGCCGACGTGTATAAATTGCTCAATTTGGTTTCGAGCAAATGGCATATTAAATAATTATCGCTTATCATGTACTGGCGTACCTTCGGCTTCTTGAGTACGCTCTCCTGATATCCCGGCGGGGGATCGCGTGGTGCTACATATATGCAATTAAACATCATCGCTCTGTTTTCGTTACTCCGGTTTCGCCTTTGTCGTTCTGTTGACTACTTGTTTACATACAGTTTGATTTGTGTTTAACTATTGAAATAAAGGCCTTGTCTGTCTGTCTGTCTATCTTGGTTGGCAACTGAATGTGTATATGTTCGTTGTTCGTATATGATTATGTTTCTACTTAGTCAATTTAATTTAAATTGTTTTAGTAGCTTGTGCTTGGAACCGAAGAGCCTAACAATTTCTAGAAAAACGAATACAGTAGAGTTGTATTGATACATAAAGATACACTGAAAATTATTATTAATATACAGACAAATCAACAACGTTTACTGATAGATAAACCCAACAATACATGGCAAATCACTTCTTTAGAAATCGAGTATTGCAAGTTACTTTAAATGATTTACAAAAACCAAATCATATTGTTATACTTTAATGACGGATCGAATGCGATCACGAATTTTATTATGGTATTGAATTCTTGCAATAATTTTACTTTACCTTAATTTTTTATTGCGAAAAAATTAATAGACGCAACAATTAAATGGCTTGGAAATCTTAAATTTAGGTGAATTAGAAATAGGAATCAAATTATTTTACGGTTTGCTGGATTTTGCTTTTTCATGAGTCATGCTTTATATTTTTGCTAGTGCTTTTGTATATATAAGTAATAGTTGCTGCTCAATTTCCAAATACCAAGTATTTTATCGCACAATGACTCTACATGAGCAAAATGTTGATAGGCAGGTATAATGATTTGTTTTTGAAGATTTCATAGTTTCTACGATGACTTATACCAAAGGCATCACAAACCTGTGAAAAAGAACCTAAAGTTTTCGCACACAGAGATAGAAGGTTTTAAAAGGAAGAAATAGAGGACACAGCTTTCGAATTTGGGCCTCCGTATGGTACTGATTAAGACAGATAACGGGTGAATCATTTTATAACACTTTAATATAGAGTATGCAACAACAAAAACGAATACCTAATAATATTCTTTACTATTAAGCACGGGGAATTTCACAAAAGTACTGATAAGCGCATTAAAACGATAACACATAATTACACTATTGTCACAATTAATTAAAATAATTCATACAAAACTTAATTAATACTATAGTATGATAATTGTGAAGTATTTTTTGCTATATACAGGTAGACCTACATACAAAACGAACACGTTACAAATCGGAATCTAATTTCAGTTGAATCGTCGCGGCAAAAAGTCGATCAGTCGATTATGTCGGCGAGCTCATAGGAGAGATATCAATAGTCATGGGTTTGGGTTCCAAGCCGAATTAATTACGTGCACAGTGAGAGGAAAGGGCAAGAGGTGAGCAGGCATTGTGCTGAACTAAATAATGAACTACAGTTATTTATACAAGTAAATGATTGCCCAGTCATATGTAGGTACCTACAGATGTATAACAATGTAGGTTAGCGTACCTATTAGGTAGATAACTCCAAAAACTTAAACACACTAAATATTTAGTATTCATTCATTTCAACTTATACCTAAATAAGATTTAGTATGTACACAGAGTAATTAGGGAGTAAATTGTATAATTACCTCTTTGAAATAAAGTTAACTAGCATTAGCTACTTCGAGCTGAATTACTTCACTGATTTATATTTATAAATTTATAATTAATGACTTCAGTAATGACTGTAGAAATAGCCTAAGTAAGGAGCTACTTAAGTACCAATGACCTAAATAATATTTTAATTACTACTAACCGTGAAATTAGATTAAAAGATAGAGGCAGTAGAGGAATCGCCAAGAACGTTTCACTTAATTAATGGGCATCTAGGATATAACGAATAATATTTCATTGTACTTTATCTTATGGTTCTAACATTTCAAATGAATTATATTTAAATGTCTCGTGTAGAGGAAACTACAACTTCATCCAGATTCGCAGTCGCGTGATCGAAGCAATGTACGAGTTAGTGGGGTTCCAGGAATACGTTAAATTATTCATGAATTTACAATATTGATTGCAGTATGTATATTTTAAACTCCATACACATCCACATGTTAAAGTTTCTAAGTGTGAGTGCATGGCAACAATTTAAGTGTCGATATTTTCCTGTTGTTAAAAAACAGTATTGGGAGCTTTGAAAACAGTATGAGTTACAGAAGTATAAATCTTTTGATACACGACATATATAAAATATATTAAGGATAATATGTATTTTTGGCACACTTTACATCCCAAATAGGTTTTCTGATTTTAACGAATGATGTATAATGAATTCGTCTTAATTTGGGAGTGACATAGGTTATTTAATTTTTTCATATAAAATTTTTAGCTCTCCGGTTTTTTGTTTTGCAATTAATGGCTACTAGTTAAGAAGAATCCATTCTAACTATTGACTAGTGATCTTTGTAGCATTTGTTTTCTAGTTGTGAATAATAAAATTTTATTTTGTCGACACAAACTTTAAAATGTTTCAAAGTTTTAAGGACTGCTTAAATTAACTTCGTAGAACTGTGTGCTACGAGATACACTTGTAGGACCATAAGACATCAACGCGATGACATTTCACTAACGTCTTAACATAATAATGCCCCATCCCCTTATTACTAACTTACTTAATAGAAAAATGTTGAAAACTGACTGACAGACGTACTACAGCCTAAAGGGGTAACCTGGAAGCATGAAACTTGGCACAGAGGTTTCTTATAATGTGTAGGGGAACACTAAGAACGGTTTTTTGTTACTGTCGTTAATCAGTTTAATTAAAATACTTAATATTTATTTTATTAAGGGCATAGTTCTTTAGTAGGATTTTAAATTTTGTGGCGTTAATGTTAGTTATGCTTTTTGGTAAGTTATTGTATATTCTAGCTCCTTCAAGTTTTATGCATGTCATTCCATAAACGTGACTGGGTATTATAGTATGTTTGTGTTTTTCCTGCGTTTGCTATATTTACTTGGTGTTATTAAGTTGAACTGTAATTCTGTTTTTAACTTTAAAGGGTGGAATAGGAGGATGAAGCGTTGCTAGAAACTTCGCCATTAGGTACTAGAACAAAGTTTCATGCGTCTACTAGATTCTCGTACCGATCAAGCTGCCCATAATCCAACACTATGAAACTTACATGACAAATACGTTGATTGAATAAAAATAAATAAGTTTTTGAAAATAAACATGGAAGGGAAGTCATGGAAAAACTTGATTCACAACGTGAACTCTGAAAGCGTGATTACTAATAAATGATTTGGTTGCGAGAATAATTGATCGCAATAACCGGAGAATCGTGTTCAGTGAACCGTACAGCGCTAAAGTAGATCATTTTTGGTCTAAGTTTCTAAATAAATTGATTTTAGATTTTAGTCCTACTGTATAGCATTTCGCAGTTTAATTTTTTTATAGCTTCAAGATATTTAAAAACCATTTTCCTCATACTGTGCTAGGGTATTATGTTTTATCCTCTGAAGTTCAACTTTTTATGAAGGTTTCAATAGATTTTGTTATGGTTTGAAATACTTAACTCGTGGTATTGAAACATCGTGCTTCTGTGCAAGATTGGTTCTTTTCATAAGAGGTCAGAAGTAAGTTGTTTGGTAACGACAAAAACAGTTTTGGCAAGAGGAAAATCAATGGTTCCTTCGTAATGAAGTGAGTTAAGTTTAGTAACAGAAAAACTTACGACTTCTTTCAACTAACACGGAACTGTAACTTGAATTCTAGATAAAAATATTCTATCTAGAGTATTATGATTTATTTTACTTTCAACCCCATCTCCCGATATGTCAATTCCGAATCAGAATTCTACATAAGAATTCCAGACGTTTCCGGCTAGCGTTATTAAACTGGCTGCATACGTACTGTTTCCTAGGCTTAAGAAAAACAAATTAGCTAAATTATATTTCATCATCATCGATAGTTCGCAACAGTTGGTAACAATAAAAAGGTTAAAAAAATCTCTCTTATCAATTTTAACTTAATAAATATTCCTCATCTCACCTGGTAATAAGAACATTATTTAATGCAAAAATAATAAAGTGCTGTAATTTGAGTGAATTACATTTTGTAGTGTCTATTGTTTGTCGAATACGCAAGGGTTGGAGCGACATCTGGTGGGCTCGCTTAATAACGACGATGTCCCGTAGAGGTATTGTCCGACGTAATTTGTAGTTCGAGCTCACTCCCGAAAACATCCAAATAAATAATAACGTTATTAATTTAACGAAATAAATTCACAGTGGTACAGTTGTTGCTGGTTGCTTTTGGTGTTTTTTGGTTGGCCTGCAATATGTTCAATGGGAGTTTGATGAGAAAAGTAATGTGAGAATTTTGATTATTTTATAACTTTTGTAATTTGAGGGGGCTCAATAGAAATCAATTCAAATCTAGAGAAATGTTACAGGGTTTTATTTTCTGTAGAATCTAGCATAACATATTTGTTACTTATAGGTATAGATTTATTTAAAAATGTAAACAAAATAAAGTAAGTGCCGAATTAGCATTTTAGGAGTAGTCAAAATTTACGTTAACTTTCTTATCTGGAAATAAAATCGACGCGAGCGTTTGACTATCAGCACTTTTTAAATAAAACTTGCAACCTTATTTATTTTCATGACCGCAAACTTAACTTTAGCAAACTTTTTGTATTGTATTATGCTTATATAATAAACAAATGTTGCATCGTTAAATTTCAAGAATGGAGCAACCAACAAGACTAACAAGCAAACTGGTCTTATACAAAGGAATCAATAAAATCGATTCTTAAAAAAAAACTTTACAACCCGATCACGTTACCAGTGTTGATCGCAAAAACACGGTGCATGAAGGTACGGCTAAAAATATATTAAATTAATCAAGAACTCCTTCGCGTAATCGATAAAAACTCGGCTTAGTTTTAAAACGGCCAATGTTACAGTCTTAAGGCATGGTCAAGTGATTTACGCTGTTAAGGTCTCTCCCTGACATTAAAATTGGTATCTAATGGATTAATGATTCTAATAATAGATTAGAGTAATTATGATAGATGTTAGAAAATGAAGAGGACTTAGGAGAGAAATCACGGTAGTGTTTGAATTACTTTTTAATCGTTTGTCTTTTGTTTCTATTAAAAATTATTACTTTAGATTTCGAAATCTTTCACGAAAATATTTAATTTTTTTTGCACGACTTGATTGGTGGAGGACCACCCAATTGTCTTATACTGTACGCTGGCGTATAACAATTTTTTTGAATTTCTTATACGTGAATAGATTTTATAAGTTTATAGAACTTAAAAAAAGACTTGGTAATTTTTCCTTTAGAGTAGCCTAAAACCTGAAACATATTTACAAAATTTACTCAGTAGCGTAACACACATGGTGCGTACTTTGTTGTTATGTCGTTTTAGTTCTAAATAACAAGATAAGGACGATATGCGCGGGAGTGCGCACCGCCCCATGTGAATTAGCCTCCTCTCCGACCAATGGCAGGCAGCCGCGAGGCGTGACGACCGGGCACACGTGGAATGCGATTTTTTATCCAATAATTCACTAATTAATTGTCCCATACAGAGCTAGCAAACGATGAAAGAGAATATTTTCTGATAAGAGAACATAGTAAGACAAGCTCTACCTAATCTCATAGAGTAGGAAAGAGGACAATGAAAAATATTTTTTGATGAATTTATTAGTTTAATGAAACATTCCAACCATATAAAAAATTCTTATAAAAATACATATTAAATAATTAGCACACATATGGGTATATCTCATTGCATATAAATTTTTGTGATAAGAAGGTAGGTGAAGATACTAAAAAAATAGGGATAAATAGGAGTGGGAAAAAACACCGGTCCCGATATTGTACCTCAGTATAGGAAAGTCAATCTCCTCCCACCAGAATTTTATAAAATAAAAAATGATCAGGAACGTACCTAGTTCCTCGTTTTAGATATAACAAGTGCCTTAAATTACATTGTCCAAATTAATTGCATCAATTATTTTCTCTGGCCAAGAATGGGATGGACTACATTATGAATTGTCGGCACGAGCGAGATAAAAACTGAAGGAATTTCACTTTAATGTTTATTGCAATGTGTGCGGTTAATTACCGGTTTTAATTACATTCAATGGGGTGGGATTTTACAAATCAAAATTGATTCAATTACTTGAAATTAATAACACTACGAATAATAGTCGAATATAAAAATTAAGTACTGAAAACGAATAGGTACTCTATGAATTAGGTAGATATATTTTTTTTCTTGTCTATAGTGTCCAGTATTTTTAAAATATTTTTAATGTAAACTTGAAATTCTAATAAGATTTTTTCAATTAGAAATTCGGGATTCGGTATTCAAAATTAAATTGCTAGGTATGTTTGACAATTTACCTTAACGTAAGTTTCAGAAGTTTACCTACCTAAAACTATTATTTTATTCCTTAGTCAATTCAGCAAAACTACTAAAAATGTGATATTGAATAAATATAATTTAATTATTTCTGTTATTATTCACTACATTTCTAGTTCCATTAAATTATATTTTTATGTCACAAATACCTATACAAATATGATTGATAATGAGTTTCTATAATATTATTTTAAGAAAACGCAGAGCTACGGACCATATCGTAAGCGCAACATGAACACAGCGTGACGCGTATTAAATTAAAAGCGACAACATGTGTTTTCCTTCCCACAGGAAAACACATTAGTTCAAACATTTCCCGAGATTCGTCGTCCTTGTCGCACACGAGCGAGTAACCTAAAGCAAGAAAAGGAAACTAGACACAACGCCCTCGTAAGCTAACAGCGAGCTTTCAGCGTAAATCTGTTAAAACGAACATTTTATGACGCCAACACAAAGAAATTTTCTTCTTTGTACTATATTACGTGTTATATCACAGTCTCTATCTAATGCTATACGATTGTTTGAGGTGTGAGCGAGACGATACGATGGAATCAGTTCGGCTGCGCGGTCCGAATCATTGGGTGAAAAAGTTTGTTGCGTCCCGCCCTTCTCTCGGCGTGCAGGGCTGCGTTCGCGCCTTCGGTCCCGGCTGGTTTACAAAATATTTTCTAAGAAGCAGTATGCCGGGTATGGCAAGGGGCGGCGTCGCGGGAGCTCGCAGTCATGCTGAGAACCTCAGCGGAGTCGGTGGACACACGTCGCGAACTCTTTCTTTACGAGAAAAAATCATCGCGTGACAATTCGATCGAAAAACCGATGTGGCTACCGAAACAGCCGGCACCCGACCGAGGCTACCTTCTTACATCTTTATAACGATGCGTTAACTGTGATACTGTAACCCGTAGTTTCATGAGGATACTATTTTTTCATTTAATCACATAGAGTGCAGTGTTTCTTTTTGTGTTTTAAACTTATTTTTTTTGTGTTTTATGAGTTTTTAGAATAGAAGCTTTCTGGATTATTCTTGAGAATTTGGTAAGTAATTAATTTTATTTAATATATCATGTATGTTTGTTGTACCCATAACTAGCAACTGTCAAATCTTTAATAAGATAGCCATGACTAACTAAAGATAACTTATCTATTTCTATATTGCATATCATACAATTTTTCTTATAGCGATAACATAATCTTACCGCGGTGGTCTCATTGAAAATATGATCAATATCGGAATCATAGATGTATATGAGGTAGGTATCTATATACTGATAAACTAATGCTAGCTTTCAGGAAAACTTATTCTTTATGTAGTAGATAGATAATATTTTCCTGTAAACGGCGTTAATGTTATTGACGACAAAAATAACAGCTCATATAAGGATAAATTACTGAAAAAACCTACTAGGTGCTCAACATATTAGCATCTTAAAATTGTATTAGTAAATTGACTTATTATTAAATTTATTATTGATTGAATGAATCACACATTTAATAAACATTATCTAATACAATGGGTATATTTTATATCATGTTTATGTTTGTGAAGATTAACTAAGAAAACATCTTAAATAAGCTGTTATTACACAATTGCGTTACTAGAACCAATCAAGCTTGATTGTTTATTCTACTTAAAAAAATTATAAAATTTTAAATTATTTCAGGTAGGTATTAGAAATTGCATAGTAGGTACAAAGTTTTAAGTTACAAGTAGATAGGTACCTACTCGCTATAGATAAATATCACTAGGTCTTCTGATTAATAAAATGTAAAAAAAATAGATCTAAATATTATAGCTAAAGGCACTTTGATTTCATTTAAAAAGACAGTGTCTAATATAAATCTTTATGAAATGGTAAAATAACAATCTACCTTTATTTCATATTGAAAGGTTAAATATAGAATAGGATCTATCCTCAATATTGATAATGAGATGGTTTTTTTTCAGTTTTTATAAATTAGTTCCTGATTACTATCACATCTGATGGTAAATGGTGACATTATAATTATATAGGCAGGTATACCCCCTATTAACGACGGCTACTTAATGTCTCTGACCCATTAACGGCTTAGTGCTATATTTATCACATTAACAATGGCGCTACGTAGATGAAGCCACTCGTTTATTGCAATCAATTTAAAGCCGTTGTTAACAGCTAACGGTATTAGATAAATGGTAAATCCAATCAAATGTCCGCGTTGTAATAGAACTCTGTAGTAGCCACAATGTTTTCATCTAGAATTTTTCTGCATTAATTATAGCGTTAATCCTTTATTCACTAATTATACCTAACACTAATACAAGTAGAGTCTAAGTTTACTATAACAATGGAAACTAACTGCTAACTGTTCTTTTGTAATTTTAAATCACCTAAGGGCTAAAATAAAAACTTTTATCATTAGCCACTCCACTAATGGCAGTTATTTAACTCGATTGATCACTTACCTCCCTATCAATAAACATTGATTTACTTTAATCGATGTCTTATCTTTGGTTTAATAACATTCAATAGATACGAGGATCAGTAAACACAGAGTAAGTAGGGAGTAAACTCTAATTTGTTCTTGAATTAAGGAATTCTAATAATATGGTATAATAAACGAAGTCATAATAGAATAAGGTAACTGTAGGATTAGCTTATTTAAACGTAAATTCAGACAATTCGTATATTTAGAGATTTGCGTTAATAAAGCTGTTTCACTTTGCCGTCGGGCTCTGAGCGCTACATAAAAGTTCTACATTACACTGTAGGTAAAGCCCTTGTCAAACAGACAGCGAACCGAAAGCGAGGCGAACCGTTTATATTTTGTAATATGTAGGATCGCTTTACTCAATTCATTATAGAAAAACTTTCTTCTTCCATTTTTCTACTTTATCCAACATTGCAAATTATAATCGCTTCGCCGCGCTTTCGTTTCACTATCTGTTTAACCAGGATTTAAACTCATTTGGGCAAGGGATTAGAGTATCACTATAACCTATAACAGTAATTTTATAAATTTTAGAAATTGTTGAGGACTGTGAGGTTAATAATAGTTCTCGTGACGAAAATATACAACCATAGTCTTTTTCTGTTTATTTCACAAAACACATTCAAATTTTTACAAATAATATTGTTATTATTGGCAACGTTGTGAGTGACAACTATTTTTTATATTAAAAAATATTACAGAATGTTGGTTGCCAACAGAAATAAAACAAAACATACCTACACTAACACACTACCTTTGATATCCAGACACAGATACGTTAGACGGCCCGTTAGCAGACAGTTGACATTGACATTTTCCAGCCAGGAATAAGTATTGAACAAGTCTATAGTAACTAAGTTGTTTGCCATTATAAGTTATGGTCGTATTTTGATTGCAGGACTGATCATCTAGTTCAATCTAGTTAGATCACGATTCACGCGCAATAAATAAACCCGTTAAATTAAACATAGGTCATAGTAGGTAGGTAGTAATAATAAGAGGTATCTCTATTACTAGCGATTTTGTTGATTTTTTTTTAACTTGTTACCTTTTTGGAAAAAAATAAATTATACACAACATGTATGAAATTCTATTTCATACATCCTAGTAGCCTTATAATCCAAAATATATTATATACTTATATAATACGAGCTGTTGCCCGCAGCTTTGCTTGCGGAAATTATAGTTTTGCGTTGATATTTTTAGTCCCTTACGGGTTGATTTAAAAAATCGTCTAGTTAGTTTTTGTTATCACTACCAACTATAAACCCAAACACGAATTTGCAAACTGCTTGCTTTAAAATTTAATGAATTTTCATACAAACTTTCATCCCTTATTTCACCCCCTTATGGGTTGATTTCCAAATTTTTTTTAAATCCGCACTTCTAAACTTAGTATCGAAAAACTAAATTCTAATTAGCAAACTGCTAGCTTTAAAATGTGGTTAATTTTCATACAAACTTACATCCCTTATTTCAGCCCCTAAAAGTGTGAATTTCCAAAAATCCGTTCTTAGTGCTCCCCTACACTCTAGAAGGGACCTCTGTGCCAAGTTTCATGCTTCTAGGTCTATCCGTTTAGGCTGTAGGGTGTCTGTCAGTCAATCAACATTTTTATTCAGTATGATGATGATGATTATGATAGTTTTGATGTGTCTTATACAGTGACGTTTAAATAAAAAATGATTATCGTAAGGCGCTACAAAATGATTTTCAACGTAGGTAATCAGTAGGTAGATTAAATAAGTTAGAGAATCTGTGGTCAAATTATAATTTTATTTGTTTTTATAGCTTGGAATGCTGGCTCTCATACTTACATACATACTTCCTTCTTCTCTGTCTTGTTTCGTATCTCTTCTTTCATGTTCAGCACCAGTGCGTCGATGGCATATCATTATCATAGGTAGATTGATATTATTACAAAATTTAGTAATAATATCAACTACCAAAACATAACAAAATCTTTACACATAAGAATATTAGGTATACAAATATAAAATGAATATTTAATTACAGTGGATCACCGTACAACAAACATAATTATTTGCGGCGTGATACAGACAGAACCTATGGCGTGCGAGTATGGCATGGCACTTGGCTGAATTTTTCTTCATTATTTCCAGCTTACTTCGGGATCCATTTTTTCAATGAAAATTTATAAATTTTGAAATATTTCAGAAATACCTACTGAATTAAATACCTCCCTACTGTGTAAATAGTTATATTTGTCTTTATTTCAACGAATTACTACCTTGGTATACTATCTAAAGGACCAATAACGTGAGGAAGCCTGAAATTCCCTACCAGTATTATTTAATCACTTAATCCAATATTCCACCATCTGAACATCCAAACATCTGAAGCTCTGATTAGCTCTGGCTTACTACAAAACAATCATTGTTTGTAACGAGATTAACAATAAATCTGATAGTTTTTAAACCGTTTTTCCCCAGCTGCAAACTCCTCCAAATCATTTTCACAGTTGTAATCTTGTAAAGGGTTATGTATAAGAGGATTTGTTTAGCGAAATGCATTGAAAATCATTACAAAACGTCAGATTTTTAGTAATCCTATTGGGTGATGTCTGTCTGCGGAGATCTGTCAACCCGTTGCTTTGTGATGAAGCGGCCGCGCCGCAGGGCGTCCACAGATAATGTGAAGATTAGATGTATATCTGAAGAATGACATTGTTTAACGGACGCAGGTAGGGCCTCACTTTGAGCTGTCTTCCAAGTGAATCGATGAAGTGTTCCAAACAATGCATAAACAATGTTATTTATACATAATGAGATTATCGCTGCACGCCTACTAAATAGAGCTCTGTAAATAAACACTTATCCCATACAATTATCTATCCGCGTCTTCCAATTAAATACCGAATACCAGTTTTATTTTCAATTGAAACCTTTAGTATGAAACACGTCGAATACCTGACGCTAAACTTATTATTCCATAAACGGAACTGGAATTTATGGGCAGACCACAACATAATAAGTAAGATATGTCTGTGGGGCAGACATTATTTATTTCTAAGGAAATCTTTTTACAATGTGACCGACTCTACCTTTTTTATTTCTGGATAATTTAAAAGTAAATTGCTTATTAAAATCTCGCATTATTGGTATTGTGGGTATGTAGGTAGTTGTAGTTGTAATAAAATCATCAGAGCTTATTTAATTACTATCACAGAATTTAAGCTACTGAATTAAGCTGTAATTTTATGCAACAAAGAGCAGAAACCGTAATGTTAAAAAAAGCAATTGTTTTATTTTTTTCCCTCTTTTCCATTTCTCATTAGAACATGTTAATTTATTTTAAAAAAATCTTAATAATAAATAGCACTGTCATAATTTCATCCTACATTAGGAAAAAGAAATCTAATAGCGTTTTAAAGATCAGTATAAAACAAAATCGCAAATTGCAAGTTCGTGTCAGGCTACATCAATATTTAATATAAAAATATAAACATATTTTATACATTAACCTGTAAAGCTTTTCTGTCTGTTAAAATTGTCCTTTAATATTTGTATATTACTTTTTGTCGTGATGTTGCCTTACTCATTTGCTCTAGGCCTCTGTAAGAGTCCGATAGTAAATAATTTGAAGTAAATGATACTCAGTTTACTCTTTCCGCAAGATACTTTTACCCACTAAATAACTTCATATATCTATATAGGTACATAAGTTACCTAAAATGCTATGTTAATAATAATAATAATATCTTTAATAAATACGCAAAAATATTTGTCAATCTTACAGTTCAAATCTGGGAATACGGTAGGCCGTTTGATCTTCAGAGCATGCTAAAAACATGGAAAAATCATTAACCTCGTTCTGGCGAATGAATGAACGTCTTAAAGTGAGAAACTTAGGAAAATGATTATATCGACACTTATTTGTTGGATATGAATTTCAAATTACGTTATGAAAAGACTCAGCTTCTATATTTCGGTCTCGTCATAGCATATGATGGTCATAGCATAGTAAAATGGTTATTACAAAGATGACCATGTATCAAAGTTCACATTCGCTAATTAAAAGCTAAAAAATTGTAGAAATAGAGCGGTTCTGGCCGCTGCCGTAGGTACTCAGAAGAACTTGTTTTAATAATAAACTATTTTAATAATAAACGCTAAAACCTCCGTCATAAAAGAGATTGGGACCTGCCTACCAAATAAACTAAAATTAAATATACACGGACACAAACGGAATTTTTGTCTCAGCCGTATAAAACTGTCCTATAAATTTACCCACAGTTTAATTTAATGTCCAAAAGTGCCTGCCTCACATTTTTTTTATTATAAATAAACGTTCGATGCCGGTTATGGGTGCATGAATGCGTGTTATTATTTTGAGAAATGGCTTGTCCCGAGAGGTTACGATCACTTTGTATCGTGGTATTCACGTTTTACGACAAATCGATGCTAAAAATATTTTTTCATTTGTGTAAATTACCTGAATTAACTGAGATCTAATTTAAGGAAGCTGTGCAACAAGCTGTTCTCTAGTATGCACGAGATCGTGACGCATCTGACCGTGGATCACGTCGGCGGGCCCGAGTGCACGACCCACGCGTGCTTCTGGCAGGGCTGCTCGCGGAACGGACGCCCTTTTAAGGCGAAATACAAGCTGGTGAATCACATCCGGGTGCACACCGGCGAGAAACCCTTCCCCTGCCCCTTCCCCGGCTGCGGCAAAGTGTTTGCGAGATCAGAAAACCTGAAAATACACAAGAGAACACATACAGGTAAGAAATCATTTTAACGTACTACTTCAATTTTGACTTATTATTATCATCGGGCCACTATTGGTCACGCAATTAAGACGCCTGGCGATAAGCGTAGACCGCTCCAAGTAAGGGCGAATTTTTTTAGCTAACTGGTACCAAACGTAGCCTAATGAGTAATTAAAACCCAATTAAATAGTGAGCGAAGTCAGTAGCTGTTTCGTACCATAAAATTGATTGGTCACGATTTAGTGCCTACTAACAACTGATAGTAGTGTTTGTTAGCTTCACATCCGGCAACCGGAATAGAGTAAGACATCGAATTCATTGAAGCGAGTGTTGAGGCATTTCATTTCTCATTAGTTTAAAATGAACTGCCCCCCGCGGCTGTCGCCGTCGCCTGTGGCATCGCAGATTCACCGTTCAGTATTTCAGGTACGCCTCCACAATAACCGAACCGACACAATAAGATCAAACATAACAAACTATCTGTCAGCCGAAATCTTTATAACGCGAGCACAAACAACGAAGCTAACAGGCGTCTCCGAAACTCCACTGTCGACTTGTGAAGTCCGTTTCCCCGTATAAACTATAAACTAAAAATCGTTCAAGTCAGAACTCTATTATTCAATTCGAAAGATTCATCGGTATTGTGTACGGACGAATAAAAAAAATATGCCATAAATTAAAATGTCCCATTCCGCTGCCTCGCTTCCTTATCGTCCGTCTCTGTCGCACGCTAGATCATTGTTGTACGTAAAGTATTGGTACTTAAACATTTAATATCGATTTTAAAGGAAGAGTCTTAGAATTCGATGGCTAGTGTCGTAAGGGTATGGCATCTGGTTTTGTTTTTTTTTCTCGTAACAATCATTTCTACTGTTGCGTTGGGACTTTTGTCCTTCGCCCCCGTCCACTATTATCTCATACGGGCTCGTGAATAGAACAGACCTTTTTGTGGCAAGTTTGAAGAATTGTTTTATGGGGGACTATAAATTTAAAAAAGGCCTGTCTGATTCAAATAACAAGTAGGGAGTCCGACCTAATTATATATTTAATTAGCAGGTTATAAAAATTAGTAGACCCCGGAAAGTCTATGTTTATTTGTTTATTGCTCTCTATCCAACCAGTTTTTAATTTACTCAATTAACCAAGTTACGCAACTCCTACGAAGACGAAAAATCATTTCACCATACCTTAAATTCATTCAATTTTTTTTTATATCCAGAATATGACATTTATTTTTCTTTCACCATTAAATATAACATACCTACCTATTAGAATATAGTAATAGACAATTTAAAAAAAAATTGGATTAAAACAAAATCAAAGTGGATTTTAAAATCGAAGCCTAAATATACGGCTTCATCGCGTAACTCAAATACATAGTAAGTATTATTAACTATGCAAAATTCAAGATGAAGTCACCGACCAGCGACGTTACGCGTCTTCCGTGAAACCGATACTTTTATAAACATGTTTCCAGTGAAACACGACACCGAATGTTTGGAAGTCAGTAGCAGAATTTATTTGCTATTGCTTTACGTAACAAATCAATTTGTTTGAATTATCTCCTTGGATCTAAATGACACTTTTTATAAACATAATTCTTGTATCAGATGATGGGTTAAGGACAATTTATTTTTTGAAATCGGAACACTGTTTCATATTGAAAATAAAAAATGTGCCATTAATACGAAGGAATGTGGAAGAGAAGAATCACGTCCATATTTTTTAATATTTATTGACTTAGCGATAAGTTATTGATAGAATACTAATATCTTGCTTATACTTAATTATATTAGCGAATAATAAATTTATCTTCGCTCTCTAACTGCTTTGTTCTATTTTAGAAGTAGTAAAGTACTCATTATTATGAACATTAGGCGCGAGGAGAGCGGAGCAGACATTAATATTTTTTATTTTCCTTTTGAATTGTTTCTGACTATAAAACGTCTCTCTTGCCAGTTTTTTAAAGTAATAAGTAAGACATTTATATTTTAACCAAGTCAATGACCCTATCGTTTATATCCAACAATTCTTATTATCGAATGCCTCTGTGATTTTACAGTACCTACTCGTATTATCGATCTACTTTTCAGCTTAATTACTGGTTATTAAATTACACTTGAATACTTCATTTTCTTTAAACACTTTCTTATTACGGGTTCTCTACTAAAAATATATACATTTTAAAACTTTGTTCGAACTATAAAATTTTGTTGGCAATAGCAAGCAACCCCTAAAGAAACTATTCTCTTCAGGCAGACGAATACCTACAAAACTACGCACGAAAATCTAAGCATTCACGATTAAAAATACATTGGTATTAATTTAATTATCATTTGAATAACAATAATTATATTGCTTGTCTAAAGATTAGCCGCATTTGTAATCGTTATTATATAACTGCCGCGGGCACATTCAGTTCGCAAAGATCGCTTATGTCTTTCCCACTTACATAATAACATTCAATTAACACAATCATTATGTCCATTGTTCTCAGAAGTTTGTATATTGTATGCTTTGTTATCTGAATCATGTATCTCTGTGTATGTAAATTTGACAGTAATTAATAATAACAAATGTCACGCTACAACATTTGTGTTTCGAATCACTTCAGCAATTAGTATAATTAAAAATGTTGTTATTTTCATTATCATTATAAAAGTATAATTATACCCCATTGTTCGTTCAGTATTAATTTAGTTTTCTCTCAGTATTCGACAATTTTTGCATAACTTTGAAATTAAAAGTTTAGTACGTTCAATTAAAACAAAATCTTATCCAAATATTTTTAAACATTCCAGTTTTGTAGTTATGTAGGTTGATTTCATACTAAATGATTAAGTTATTATTAAGAATAACATATTGCCTTGAGGAATAATTTGCACCTCCCAATAGCCCTGCGGGCTCCAATTTATCATTGCGATTAGTTTATGTCATTAAAATTTTATCATCATAGATAATTTTCAATTACTTAGTTGATTTGTTTATGTCGTATTTATTGGGCAGAAATTAGAACTTTAAAAAGAAATACAAATAAAGGCGTGTCCAAATAATTTTTTGGACGACTCTAGGTACTTATTCTAAAACACACTCAATAGCCATACAATAATATTTATCTACCATTTTGTAATAATTATCTCACATCTACATTCTAGTCTTAATAAATCACTTCCGACAAAGCAAAATTAGTTAAAACATTCGATTATACAAAATAGGCATTATGTAAAATGCCCAAACCATGTTTTGCTGAATTAATTTTGTTTATTGTAGGTACCGATTGCTGGCCGTACAAAATGTTCTTTATTAGTATCATATTGAAATCTGCGTACAATTTGCATTGGTTTATTATAATATTGTACTATTAATTCAATCGTTGATATTGAGATAGAGTGCTTGTACAATAGTTGTCATGTCGGACAAGCCCGCTCGTCATACGATGACGTGTGTTGATAATGTGATAAAAGAACACACAATAGCCAGCTATCACTATTTAGTCTGTTTTTCATTCGACTTATCGCACTCTCATTTCAGATAATAACAATGAAATTTAGATTTTCCTTTCTTAATTTTAAACTTGTACCTACAGCCATTTTAAATTATTTTGATTTATTATATGATTGTATTTATTTAATTTTTAACTGACTTTAAAATAATTTTAAGGCTTGGATTTTTTAAGCAAAAGTAAGTTTGTGGCAAACTTTAAAAAATGCTTCCATTTGCCGACTAATAATAATATGTAATTACTTTACTTCAATACCTTTTGAGCAGTCATATTTTTGAACATAAAAAATAACACGACCTATATGAACGTCAAAATAAATTATACAAATAATTTAATAACATGTCTCTGGAAAAAAAATGGCGAAAGCCGGTTACCAGTTTAAAATGTTATGTACATCGTATATAAACATTAATTATTTATTTAAAAATAACTAACATGGATGAACTAATTAATAACACCTGTAAAGTGTCATGTCAAATAATAAAAGTTTATTGAATTTACATAGAAGTCAGTAACGAAGTCAATGAAAAGAGACAAGTTCGTTAACACTAATCAATAATGTATGATCAATATAATACGGCAGCTGATAGAGGTATCATCAATTTTAAATTATAAAATTATTAACTTGACCTCACTCGGTACCATTCTATACCTACTTAGTTTTATGACACTTTTAAGCAAGACAGTTAATAATTAGGTATTTATAATGTTGGATTTATTAATGTGTCCTCATTAATAATTTCCACACTTTTATTAGCTACAGGAAAATGGTGCTTTCCGGTACAAAAACCATCATTATAGAAAGTTCCTAAAATTAATTTTAGAAGATTTTACCCCGTTTTGGACTGTTCCCCAAATTTTATTTATCAATTTTAAAAATCTATTCTATCCTTTGATGTTAACACACACTATTAATACTAAATGAAAATATGTTCATGTTCAAGCACATAGACTATTGCGATAAAATATACCTAGCAAAGTCATTTGGTGTCTGCTTTCATAGTTTATTGTGTAAAACCACATTTTTTGATAATATTTTTCGCGTCGTTTCTTCGTTCTGATAGGTGTGGAGACCGTAGAGGGCACAACACAATGCGTTAATGACGATATGATTTGAAGACGACCCCTACGATCAAACGCAGTACTCGGCGCGGCTAATATGCCGTATAAAATGGCTCTTTCAAAATATTTTGCAAACAATACGGAACCCTTCCTAGTTCCCCTAAACCCGTCGAGTGCAGCTCTACTGTTATGCAACTGAATAAACGCAAGCCCGTTCAATGTGCTCATAGCCTTGTCAACTGTATTTACCGTTGAAACACTGATTTTGATGCTCGCTAAAAGAACGATAATAATTATTATGCACGATTAAATCATTATGCTCGTTTCAACGGTTGGTTATAGATTTGTTTTGATCTGGCTTCAATTGATTAGATATAAATTCACGGGTTTCTACGGGCCTAGAGGATTAATGCGCGTCTCCTTCTTCAATGTTTCGCGATTCACGCTGCTCCAATGAATATTGATGAACAACCAACACAAGGATTGACACAAGACCTATATTGATTCGGTTTTAGCACTATGAAGAACGAAAATTAAAATTGTGTGACACAAAAATTCTGAAGACAAGAATGAAACTGTCAAACTCACGTAGGGTATGTAGAGTACAATACTAGATTTACGTTTCGGCTTCAGTTTTTAGTTAACACCCAAAAGTAACAAAGTAGTTATTAACTAAATGTATTAGGAAACATTAATAACACGAGTCTAAAATAAAAAGGTAATTCATGACACGAATACAACCCAAATACCTAAATACTTTACCCGTTTCCACAGTTTGACATAGTTTTAAGGTTATAATAATTATGCCTTCGATTAGGCATAACGGGATATTTATGACGCTACCATAATTATACCTTAGACCTTTAATACGTATAATAATATAAATATTATGCCTGATTTAAATCTAATTAATATACAAACTTTTCAAATGTGTTGTATAAATTGTAATCCACTTCAATATAGAGCCTCGAAACAGCTTATTAATATAGAAATGTCACATAAAGTTATGATTAACAAGAAATTTATTTAACAAGTTTCATCACAGTTAAACGTGTTACGTCTTAATGATCTACTAGATGAGTAAATTTAGTATACATCCGTGAAATCGGGGCATAACTTATATTTAATGATATTGAATTCATAGGTAATTAACATTTTATTTTATAACTGTAAATATTTCCCTACTTGGGAAGTAAAATAGAAAGTTGATCGTCTTAATATGGAGTGTCTATTTCATTAATTAGAACCAGTACCTAGCACCCACCATATTAAATTACACTAGAAATGAAATATACATGCTTAGGGGAATTAAAGTAAGTATAATCTACTCTAATAAAAATACCATAAAATTATTCTAAAAAAATCATTTGTTATTTTGCTTCAAACATCAAAAGATGGTACCGAGTCCATCTTATTGTAAAAAAATCTAAAAATACTGGAATGTTATCAGGATGGTTATTATACTGTCTGTTGTTTCGTTTTATTAAATTAACTTCGATATCTTTAGAGTTACCCAATCTTTTCTTTTAAAAATATACATTTAGGGACAAAACAGCCATCAAAGCCACTCGATAAATCGAATATTATGCCAACATTTCTCATGTGCAATGTGCTTGCAGTTCGTGTGCAAGACATTGATCATCATAATTTAACCAACCAAAAATAACTTAAAACTAAACATATTTGTTCTGACAAAATAAATAAGCTTTACTGCACTGCTAATCTAATTTATGACAAAGTTTTAAAGGGACTTTATGAATATCTCCAACTAAGTAACTTCGTAACCATCAACCAATAATTTGCATTAAAATAGGGTATAACTAAACAGAGTAATAACATTCTGACAATATCTTTTTTTACAATTGAAACAAAATTGTTATTTTTGATCTAAAATTTCCTCTTTTCAGTATCAATCCAAAAGAATTTTGAATAATTTAATCATTATATAAGTACATAGTTCGGCCATTTTACTTTCACGATGATAATGCTGGAACCATACAATGGTTGGGTGCCTTTTAAAAGGTGTTTATTTGAGCTGGCCACATCTGCCCCGATTGATAAATTGTATAAAAAATTTTACTATTCGTACGCGAGGAGTCGGTTGCGCGTGTGTGCGTTCAGAAAGCCCCAATAATTTTGACGTAAGGACCATTTGTCATTATACGCTTTATAATGGTTTGTTGGTATTATCATTTTCCTTTAATTAATTACAATATAATTTCAAGATTTATAATAAAATTATAAGAAATAATTTTTTTAGCGCACCACAACTAATTTCCAATGATATTATGAGATATTCATCTTCAGGTTCATCACGATAAAAAGTGATGATAATTTACTATTAATGTACTACAATGGCTTTTATAAAAAAAATGAAATTACCTTGATTGCTTCATACAAACATCAAAAAGTCTATATCTGTTGCGGACGTTTCATAAAATCACCGATAATATCACATGGGCGTGGCTCGACCGTCACCCGTCGCCAACATTGCAACCCTCACACACACCTACTACATTTATTCTAACCCACACATACACATATCCGTTACCCCTAGTTCTATCACGTGATATTGTCGCCTACGTAGAGACAATAAAAGCCTAAGCGGTTTATTTTTTATCTGCTTTGTGAATACAGCCCCTTTCTTATGCTCTTTCGGACCGTTAACTACTCGGCGAGGTGATGACACCCCGCGCACGGTGCATATGCCCGACTCACATAAATACAAAGCCCTCGAAGGTTATTTGAATGACAAAGAGGGCGATTCAGGAATAACTTTCCCTCTACAATGTTAAAGTGACGCGTTCGGCTTAGATTTAGGCACCTCGGCGGAAAAAACGGTGAGCTACAAGAAGGTAAAAACGCGATTCGTTCCCGCGGATTGCAATTTCGCTAAATGTCAAAGCGATGGTGCGAACAGGCCTTCGGAGCGCGTGCAAAAAGTCACTCGAACTGATACAGGATTCAGAACGAAACCGCAGTGCTCACTTGCATTGAATACCTTTTACGGCGATACGAATCTTGAATTGTTAATGGGCCGAGCAATTAGTTAATTACAAAATTCTATTAATAAAAACGTTACAATTACTTACCCGGGGCCTAACTGACAACAAAGTTTATGATAAATTGTCTTTCACGTCTCACTGAATGCAAAATGCATGATCGGTCGTAAGAAACTCATCTACTTATTTATACCTTCGTCTATATGTGGATAAATCGACTGCAGCCTCATTTTTTGCCATTTTGTAATGTGCTTATTTCTACCACCCGCATCGATCTTCCCTCTTAATGAATTATTGATTAAATAGAGCCTGATAAGAAAACTTTTATCTCAGTTTTAACTGTTCAGGCTTTTTATTTCAACGTTAGGGAGGTAAAAGCAGCGCTTATTATATTCATTATAAGTATTTCAATGAAATAAAATATGGTGTCTATATTCTATTATGTACTAATAATAAAACTGTTTAATATTTTGGGTTTAATATTTTAATGAAGGTAAGATGTGTTTAAAAAACAAATCATGTTTTTTAATGCAAAAGCAAAATAGTAACATGAATATACAATTATAATAGGTTATTCCAATATCTTACTTTTATTTGTTTTTTTCAGTACTTTAATATTAAGCTTTAGTTGACGCTCAAGTGGACTACAAATGTGCAAAAAAGCTTAAACAGCACTTCGTCTAGGGCATGTTATTCCCGAGGTATATTATCATGGCATGTGTTAAACCGTGATAGCGAGACAACATAAATTGCACGCTATCTCTGTGTAACAATAGTTTCGAAGCCGCGGGATGCGCCGGCGCAGCCTCTTCCTACGCCCGTTTTGCTCTTCTATCTTATTACCATCATTCCTTTTGACACTTTACTACCTCTGCTTGTATTTTATAACGACAGTTTCGTTTTTGTTCCGAAGCAAGGTGCATAACAAACTAACTTATTATGCGACCATGATGAACTGTTGAGCTGTCTCTGATATGTTGTTGGTGAATTTTCACACGTTCATTATCCTTATAGGTACCACAAACAAGCTTTTTACTTTTTCTAGTTCGGTATATAAAATAATATATTAGCAATAATATTTATTGGAATATCCGGGCAATTATATGTCAGCACCAGTTCTCCTGTGAGTTATACAAAAAATAAACTAAGTAATTAAATCGCCTTTAAATGGTTATAGTCAGTTGACAGGTATATAGTAATAGTTTTTTGACGTAATAAATAGATTTCCCATTAAATAAAATGAGCTGTCAGTCGTTTTCAATACGTGGAGAAAAACTGTTTACTCTTTGAGGTTCCTAACTGCGAGAAATTCTTTCGTCTTGTAGGGCGACGGCGGAGGGTCTCACTGCATCATTCATGGGTTTTTTCGCCGACACCTTGTTGCTATCAATATGTATGGAAGTGTGTGATATCACCGACTCCGCAAATCCCTTTTGGAGCGAGTTCCATAGATTCAAGACACGTAAATAGTTTGTTGTTGTGATAATAAATTTGTTGAAGTAGCCATAAATATACCGCTGCTAAGGTAGACGCGAGCTTTACTAAGCATATTGAAACCTTATTGGAATCTTAAGACGTTATTTACTCCATCATTAATTTTGCTCGTGCAAAACGACATGTTGTTTGATAGAAATATCTATAAATCGTTTAAAACAAAGTTCTTTCCGTCTGTCTGTTAGCTGTCCAACTACGATTCAACGCAATAGAGTGACGTATTTTTTTAAATTTATAGATTTGGCTTGGGTTTGATGTAAGAAGGAACCATCAATTTTAGCAAAAATGTTTGTTGCTGACTCTGTTAAAACAAGCTCGTATGAGTTAACAAAATATATTAACCTTTCAGGAAATTTTATAGTGGTAATAATTGTTACTTACTAAATAAAAACTGCAAAAATGCAGCGACATTGTGTCAACGATGGTACCTTTGATGTCAAAATTCCACACATTCAACACCACGGCCAAAAACAGTTGATAGCCTTTAGTCTGATAACAATCGAATGTTAACACGACAATAAAACAATTTCGGATTCCGCAAAACCACTTTTTCAGCTTTCTTCAAACATGCTGTAGGTATCTTAGAGCAGCTTAAGTAAAATAAATATTTTAGGGTTTTTGGGTCAAATACCTATTGTTGCAAAACCGCAAAAAAACCTTTACTTAATTGCGTTACGAGTGAGTTCCTTAAGACTATCAAAATCTCTATGTTTTTCGTGTCAAGAACCTGACAAGAACTATGCAAAAGTTAGTTAAGCTTTACATACTTGTTATATTTTTAATGTCCATTTTTACACCAGTAATTAAATGTTAAAGTATTAAGCTTTATGCTTGGCTCAATCTAAAAGTCATCCCTCACGATCAGTCATGAATTCATGAGTGATCACTGATCAGTTTGTAATTTACAAATGTTTAAAACATATATAAACATAAGCCATCTATTATAATATAACTTGTGTTACATGTAGCGAAAGAACAGGTAAAACGTGTTAATGACTAGTAAGTATAAGGTTAATAACAGTTGACTACGAAATGTTCCTAAAGCGAAGAGAGAAAATTTTCGCTTTGTCATAAATAAATAATATGCAATATCACAAAAACCCAACCCTTCATAATTTTAAGTGGGTACAAACTAATTAGTCTCCAAACTGAGAATTTGAATAAGACAATTTCGTTTAACTGCGGACGAGCAAATTCATTGTCCAAGAGACTAAGTGGAAACCCGCTTATTTGGATAAAACCTGCCATTTACATCATGGCCTGTGTCATTTAAGATTGAACCAACAAAAATACAACACTAATTAAAATGTTTTTAACAAGATACACGGCATTAACTTGATCATATTGGGCATTAACACGAAATTAAAGTCGAGTAAGAAACGTAAATATCCGAAGAATGTGGTCGAGTATCATCTTAAAAAAACGAGTTGTCCGCAATAAGAACAAAATCAGCTATTAATATTCGTTAGAAGTATTGGTTTGTCCCAAAAACGTGCCCGGGGGCTGAAACCCGACTCCGTGTCCGTGTGGGTGTTGAGTGGACCCAACTTGGGTCTAGAATCCAGTGTAGGAACGTTTCTGATCATAAGCGAACGACAAAATGTCGCGAAATCAATTAAGTAGTGTCGAGAAAAATGTTCACAGAGGACTTTTAAATTTTTGACGTCTAATTAAATGAATTTGCGTTTGTTAAAAGTCGAAGAATTTAATTTGTATTATCCATAAATAGTCAAGTCAATAGATATCCAAAGTAGGATGCCTCTTTTCTGCGCTTTGTAATGGCACTAATCCTAATAAAACGCAAGGTATTTTGCTTAGTGAACACTCTTGTTAACTAAATCGTTAATTCGCTACTGCTTTATAGTCGCCATTAAGACAAGATTCTTCAACTTGATCCAAATTCATTACTAACTCAATTTATAGCTAACCGACATTATACCCCAAAACTACAATATTTATGACATCTTAATGTTTAGATATTAATGATGTCCAGTTTATTGCAACATAAACTATGTATGGTCGGGTCTGCATTTATTGTACCTAGTTTTTTATGGTGCATTGACAAAATTATTTGATCGCGTTTGCTTTGCAATTAATTACTTACTGAAAATTATAATTTATTTACAAAGCTGAACAAATACTGCTACATACTCGTACTTAAGTTATAATATAAAGCCATATTATTATTTGCAATTTTATTAACATATTATTATGTAACAGATTATAGTTAAATAGTGTTTCATAAAAATAAAAAAAATAAAATTAAATTAATAGGGAGATTTTTAAATCATGTCTATAATAAATTAATAAATAAACAAACACATTAATGACGCCTGTTCTCTTTATAATGCTCAATAGCTCGATCATAAAGCAACAGTATAACACGATAAGCTAAACATTATTCAAATCAAAAAACTAGTGTATGAACAGATACATTCATTGCTCTGTGAGTGTATGTGATATTTTTCAGTTGTTTTTTTCAACATGGCCGCGATGATGCCGGTTAAGGCTGTCAAAACGGCTGACGTACGGATTGACGAGCGACCCGCTTGTTTTGTATTTATTCTCACAGTCGCAGGTGTATCTTGAAGTTATCCGTTTACACACTATGGGAACAAATTTGGAACTCAATTTTAAATTAGCTTCAGTTAAACCGATACGAAACTAATTTTTTACTCCCATTGCTTAGGAGGTTTTTTACAATCGTCATTCGCGATACGGATGATGATTTGATGTAGAAAAGTTAGGAATAGCTATACTGCCTCTATCTAGACTGACAGATCGGTTTTGATTATTTTAATAATCAACTTAATAATAATGCATTACTCAGTAATTAGTAACGGTCATGTCTTGTCAATGACCGGATTTATTTAATAATTCAGAAAACTAGCAGATAATAATTTGATCAATAATTTCATACTCAATCGTTCCAGGAAATTTTCCATTTTCTATCCTTTATATGGTATACAAACAAATACCAAGTTTACCCAAACAAATAATTTTTAGAGACAGAAAGCAGATACCTATTTTAATACAACGTACCTAAGGTTTAAAATATTCTGCCCCTATCGTACCTATATGGCGCTAATCCTAAAAAGGATATTTTCGCAATGAACACAATTACATTTGAATCTCAATTTGTGAACGTCGCCTTTCTTTCAGAGCGTACGTTTTAATTATAATTTATATTTACCAGCCCGATATGACTGTGCACTTTGTGGCCAGTGTTGTGCTACATTTACTATTATACTTTTATTGGGATGCTTTTGTATGAGTTGGCAGATATTTATCGGGTATCGAAACATTATTCGGTCTGCTCATAATCGTTCGCATAAAGCACCTTGTCATACGGTCATTGGGCGCCGAATGCGTTGTAGTCCCCCATATTCTTTTTATGCGCCCGGGACGAGGACCTTATTCTTTGAGAAGTGGAAAAAATGAAGATATTAATATATCTTTCTAATTCGAAATACGTTTCGGATAAAAGGAACATCATAAATCATTATCCTCTGTACGAAATCCCTTTTTAAATATGCGAGAGAAATCGGCGTTTCGGGGAAGCGTCGTCAATCAATACGTTTGCTGCGACACCTTGACGGTTGGTAATAGATTGTTGACATCGTGACATTTACTGGTACCTGGTACTTGAGAATGGTCAAGTACAGTTTAGTTCGGTTGCTTGGTAATAATAGGTACTTTATTATTTCACATTTTTGTTTGAAGCTTAGTTTTATTACACAAGTACCTACTCTATACGCGGAGACACAGATTTTTTTTACGAATAATACACGTAGAACTATAAATGTATCTGGTACAAAAAAAAGTCGAAGGAAATCAAAGATCATTTGCTTGGTCAAACTCTAAAAAACGTATATTACCCATTAATGAAGTGAAGGCGGGCTTAATAATATGACTATAATAATCAGTAATAGTTTTCGATTATAGCGTATAAGTTTGTGGGCGGAACACGTCTAGCTAGAATTGTCAAATCGGCCAGTCATCGGTTGCTCATTAGCCGCCTGTCTGTTCGAGATTGAATTAGGACTAGCCGACCGCATCAGCTATTTAGCCGATTAAAACAATGCCTGTTACACCCGTGTCCGGGACCATAATACCTCGTCACTGAAATGCCTATCAGCTTGTATTTGGCAAATATTAAATCTAATTGTTACGCTGCTTATCTTGTAACTATTAAATTATT
>LGAG01000147.1:299681-311671 GCA_001278395.1 Lerema accius
ACGACCGCCCGCCGCCGCCTCCACATCACAATCAGCCGACGCATTTAACCAACATCGGTGGCAATGGAATGATGGAGAATAAAATCGGGTTCGGTGGTCATTGGACGCAGTTCCACCAGACGCAGCCAGCGCCGACGGTGCCGCACGGCGTCCCCGACTGGTGGTGTCCGACGCAAGACTCCTACCATCACCACCATTTGATGCACCACTCCGGTGCGGCCGCCGCTTACTGACCGCATCGCGCTTAGGGAACTCTTCATTTGACGCTCAATCGGATTCGAAAGTTTAGGTTCGTTTTATCAGTCGGGTGTTGAAATGTAACTTTAAAACTTTGCGCTTACAATAATTAACTAAAAAAATATATGTTACATAGAAGAGACATGCATACAATTGATCCTCATAACGTATCCAGTGACCGTTTAAAACAGAAAAAAAAATCTAAATTTGAAAACTTAACGTTTAAAATTTTCAATTTCCAAGTGCTTGAATTTAATATCGCACTTAAAACGACTGATGATACGGACCATGACGTGGTTAAGTTTCAGCATGCTAAAATTTGCTACGAAAATCCGCCTAGCTTATGAAACGAGTACTTACTTAGTTTACTTAGATAGTTAACAAATTCGTACGACGTGGAATGAAAAGTTCGCTAAAGCGCCAGCCGGTTTCTCTTAGTGCATTACGCTTATTAACAGTTATAAGTATTTGTTTAGTCTGATTGTCAAACATATTTTTGTAATACTCTTCGTACCGTACCCGTGTTTTTGATTGCTGTCTCATTCGTCCAACTTATGAAAATAGCCTTTAAGTCAAGGAATCAAGATAGCCGTCCGAATATTTTATAGATAGATCTTCCGATGGTAAGTTAAGCTCAGTTTCTATCACTAATCTCTACAACACCTCAGATAAGGGACATGATTTAAAGCGTGGCATTTTGATATTTCGCTACCTTGCGGGAGATTTAGTAAACAATTTTTTTGGTTTCTTACTATGTTACATAAAAAACAGGCCCATTCAAGTATAGGGGAACTGACACAAATACTCATAAAAGAACGAGCTCTATAGCTTGCTGTAAATAAGCATTCTTCACGAATTGTTCACATTGGCTGGCAATAAGCATAAATATTAGTTGATCCAAAAATCTGTCCTGTCGTGTTCGTAGCACGCCCACTTCGCCCTGGTGCAAGGAGCATGCTCAAAAACTAAATAGCTGTTTATATTTCAGCATGCTCAAATAAGTATGCTCATTAACAGCATTGTTTCGACACAAGTGCTATTAAGAGCCTTTGCACGCGACACGACATACTTTACCCTCATTGCTCAGTCTGGTAAAAAGTGTAAAAACGTTTTAGGAACGCAATGTGAACGCGCAACCAACGCTCGCAATCAAAAAGCGCGCATCAGCGCGTTAAAATACGTCGGGTGTAAAACCATGTTTTCATTCTAGTACCTATTGAGCATATGTTTTAGAATGTTAACTTAAAAAGCAAATGGGGATATCTTTACTTTGTTTATTTTGAATTAAAGTGGGTGTGGGTTGACCTTATTTAGACCAGGGTGGGTTAAAATTATTGAAATACATAGCTACTACTTAAGTTTCTAACACTTGAATGGCGCCTAATACAAATATATAATTATAATGTTGGTATTTATTTTATAGAGATTAGTTTTCTCAATAGTTCCAGTTATCGACGGTCCCCAGGATTGTATAGAGCTGGTAAATACAAATCTAACAGGGTTATAAACAAGGACCGCTAGCTGAAAGATTTATTGCATGTTGTATATCTCCGTAAACTCCGTGTTAGTTGACAAGTGTCTTAAAAACATAGATCATTATTTTGCTGTTTTATACATTTTTACATTACATTTTTATTGTTTTGGAATGTGAAAAATCCCAAAATTCCGTCATGCTTTTGTCAACGGTGATTAATGGCAGCCTTTTTCTAGCTTTTAAGCGGTATGGTGTGCAAAAACGATGTTAAACTATAACTAAGCAGATTCAAAACGTAATTTTTGACGGTATATTTCCTATGAAGTACAGTGAGCACCTAACTTAGTTTACATTATAAGATCAGTATGGCCAAAGCACCGAAGTCCAATAAAATTACGATTTATAAGTTGTAAAATTATTGTAAATTTTGTTACTTTTAGTTAAGCGATTGTCGTGTAAAAATAGGTTAAGAAATACCCAGTGATAATAGAAGTAAGAAATCGATATATTGTAAATTTCTCATGCGTCGTTGCTATTTGAAATGCGCTACGAATTCTTAAACTACTCTGTAATCTTAACTACTTATTAATTGTATACCTTTATGTATTTAAAATGACAAATATTTTTTCACGGACCGATATAATAGATAAAGAAAGAAATGTAGGTACCTAATTACAAAATGACTGAATGAGATTTTAATTTAAGTTACTTTAAGAAGAATTTGTTGAATGTCTTTTCTACAGCCCTGTAAATAGCTAAGAAATAAAGAAAAAATATTTCGACCTAATATCAAATTGTATTTATTTATCCCCTCTGTATGACAATAGGTCCTCCTAAAAGGTAATTTTTCCTACAATTCCTTCATAAATATTTTCAGTGGAATTTTATAAAGATTTTTTTTCCATTTCGTACGTAAAATCTGTAAATAGATTACTACCGACATATAATTTATACTATAGGATACCATTACGACACTTACGACACAACAAAATATACATTTCACAATAAAGAAATGGAATTATATTTATAACTAGAATTAAATAAACCTCCAATAAAAAATAAACTTTGTTTACCTTACCGGTAAACATGTTCCTTAATTTTTAAATCACGCCAATGAACAATATGATACAACGAAAGCTTAAGAGATTGATCACTCGACGCACGAAATCTTAAATGGAAATCCAATTCTCGCGATCATTTCGATCGGATTCCGATCAAAAAACCTAACTCCGTGACGTACCCACAATAAAACATCACAATAACAAAACGAGGAACAATCATATTCCAAAAGAGAATTGAATTTATCATTGAGAATGAACGAGAGAAAGAAATGATAAATGATACGGCGAGGGCGAGAATCCGCGGGTGCGAGCGAGACAGCGCGCATGTTCGATTCGACTTTACCGTCCACGGGGATGATTTATAGTTTCTCAACAGGGATTGGCCGATGCAGTACTTAAAAGATTTATAGATCCTTATGGTGCATGCGCGGTAGGAGCGTTTTCTTATTATAAATCTCACTCCTGCACATGCACTCGCGATTGCCTCTTTAGCTGCCCGGCGGAGAAATTAAAAAAATATGTTAACATATTGCGCTTCTTATGGGCGAGCGAGGATGGTATGGCCTGACATAGAACACGGGAGATAATTGGCTGACTGAGTTAATGGACTCGATCACGTACCATGCTCACGAGCCTGCAATGCAGACTTCATAATTGATTGTTACGTATTATTATTTTAATCGAGATTACAATCACGAAAGGGATAAGTAAAGTATTATTGTACGATATAGATACCTACAACAGGTTACCGTTCTTTATTATAGTGAAGTAATTTGTTAGGTTTGGTTTGGATACAATAATAGTTGTAGATCAATACTGCCCGAAAATTATGTGCAATAGGTATCTACTTAATTCGATCATTCAAAGTTTCGAGTCAATATAATTTGTAGTTGTAGTCTAGTCCGATACGAAAAGTCAAAGTCAAACCAAGGAAATTATGACGAGGACAACTCTTAATAAGTTCGTGTTCTATCTACGTTTGAATCGATCGTAATAATGCCCTGTCTGGTCCAGAGCCTAGACCTTTCTATTGGGAAGCTGATATGAAATCCAAAGCACTTCGTTCTAACAGATTAAATAGGTATCTACATAATATAGATATAAAGGACTTTCCAATACACTGCTATAGAAATTTATTCAATATAAAGGGAAAGTTAAATTGGCATTACTTGGCAGCAACTTGGCAGGCATCGATTGTTATATTATGAGCGAAAGTTCAGATATCGAATAGTAAACCTTTAAGCGCCCTGTACCGTGTCTAATACAATACAATTAAACAATATTATAGCTCAGTTATATTTTAAAAAATGATTTTACTTTTTAATGAAGCCACCAAAAATTGTAACACCGATTACCTTAACTGACTCTACATCACTCTATACTATACCCATTCTACTCCTATTATGTACAAGATATACTCTATAAAAGGAACTGTAGACAAAATGACTGTACAATAGTTAGGTAATACATAATTAAGTATTTTATTTCGCTAAGTTAAAGCATAAAAAGTAGTTTGTAGATTTTCAACATTGTTTTTGCATGCGCAAACGTATTAGATTTAGCCTGTTATGTTAGTGTAATCTTCATTACAACAAAAAAAACTAAGCAAAATAAAATGTCCAGTATCTCTTCCAGTTCTCCCCTAAATAACCAATCATTAACTTAACCAGTAAGTTTTTCTATAAAACCGGATCTAAGCCTACTGCGTTTTAACAGTTGATAAACTTTTGAACGACTAATAGCTTTGATTCGGAAATAAACAAAAACGAATGTCATGGTCAGATTTTTCCCACGTTTATAATTCCTACCTACGATTTAATAAATACTTCTGCTAATCTACATATCAAGCCGTATCATAATACAGAGGACTTTGTAATCATACTAGCAAGTACCAACCAAAAGGTTATTTAAACCAATTCATGCTCTAAATATTACGCATATTTTCGAATAAATAAAGATGCAATAGTCATTTATTGGTGGCCTGAGAAAAGTAAACAAAACCACTTGTTTTTTAACAAGTTTTAACTTTCCTGCTTTCTGTTGGTTGGTACGTAACGTAAATGAATTTAGAGTTTGTCACAATTTACGCTTCAATGATCTTTGTGTAGTTCAACGTCCTGTAAATCAGATTGTCAGCTAAAATTCGTACCTCTCTAAATATAGAGAAAAGTTACTTTTATGTTAAATAAAATATATAAGTAATAAGAGTAGGTATCTATTGGTGCCGACTAGTATGAGTAAGGTACCGTTTATAGTGATGGTGCTTCTTTGGGTCAATTGAGATAATAATATAACAGAATATAACGCGAGAATATACCTAGGTATATCTAATCTAGCCACCAATTATTTATATGTATACAGAACAGTCGGTTAAATAATTTTACTTTTCATACCTATGATTGAAAGTTATTCTAATCGACCGCGTTTTCAGTAGAATCGTTGTGTATTTACCTCCAACTAACACTTTTTCGCCTGACACCTATTTATTAATGGCATGTATGTACTTTAACTACATGTGTCGGTGAACTCTTTTGAGCATGGTTTAATAGACAGTGGCAGTCTTCATCGTTAATATTTCTACCTCATTGGGAATAGAACCCAGAACCCTTAGAACGGTGATCCGGCGTGGTATTAATTGTGCCACACGAGCCGTGGCATTGCCAAATATGACAATCTAAGCGACACATTTACTTAACGCAAGTCTATAGCGCAGGGGTGGCTTTGGATCTCGTAGATAAGATCTCCAGCGTGCGACTGACACCTGGCCCCGCCTCTACGACCCTCGCCATCGCCTCAACACCCTTTGTTTATGCATCGACCTGCAATAAACAAGCAACTGAATAACTTTATATACCCTCCGTAAGTCCATACTTTACTTACCAATTTCATGTATTTCCCTCATCGGTTTACCTACCTAAATGTTAAATTAAACTAAGCACATGATTCGAATGACAACAGAATTGGAACATTGATTAAATAAGTAAAAAAGACAGACCCAGTTTCCATACAAACTCAGGCCCTGGGGGACAAGACTAGAATTTGGTCATCAATGAGAGCTTTATAAAAGACATACATTTTCCAAATTTCACGGCTGCCAGCAAAGGCCAATACATGAAATCGTAAAATGAAGAACCTTTGAAGTTAAACACTACACTTTAGTATAGATCCGCGCTAATATCCCAGTCTGAGGAATAAAGAAGGTCGGCTTCAATTTCTTCTTGACCATCACAACCCCTAACTGTCCCAGTGCTGGGCTCAAGTCTCTTCTCACATTGGGAGAGGTAGGGGTAGGTATAAGCCATTTCAGCGGAATTAACGAATGATTTACTTTAGACATCTTCGGTGGCTGACCAAATTAAAATAATCATTATCAAGTGGTCATATTCACACTAAGGCAGTTGGATATTTAAACATCAATTGAATTCGCTTTTGATGTTACTTTCGAATTCGTTATTCGATATTGTTGCCGATAATGTGAAAGGTACGTTTATTTACACACATCTTTCATATATTTTACATATCTTAATATCGGGTTGAATAAAGTGGAAACGTATTAAAATTTTGTACTTTTGTACTCTATATTCTGTGTAGGTAGTAAAACGATTTTTATTTACTTTGCTTGAACACCTTTTAATATTAATTTACCGTTTAATGTTCCATAACATCAAAGATCAAACCATGTTCAAAAATGCTACTCGAAATGTTTAATCGCATTTTAATTACTTACAACCCTCTTTGTAAGTTGACTCAACACTGTTAAGTAATTCTCCTCTACTATAGTACAACCTACATAGTAAGATAGTAAAAATCACAGCATAAATATAGGTACAAAAATGCTAATGTCGCGTGGTCAACTTTTCTTATAACAAACATCTTTACTGATTATATAATAAGCTGAAAATGCAACAAGACATCACAAGAAATTCTTAACTGATTTATATCCTTCCGTATTCAGACTCAGCTGAATCTGACAGCAGTCATCAAGAGACTTAAAAGCTCATTTCTATTATCATAGGAACCCATATCCGTAGGAATCAATCTGATGAAAAGACAATCAAAGTGACGCAAAAACCTTCATGATAAATCCTTTAACTAAAATTGCAAATATATTCGAGGGAGGTGCAAAAAAGAATGTATGATAAAATACAATAGAGTCGGAATTCTAATGCATGCAACCCGGGCGGTCGTTTTTCGACTGGGCCCTTTCTGTAAAGGCTGAAATCTTTATTTATTAGAATCGGTAAATTATAAAAGATAAGTGTTTTATGTCCGTCCGATAAAAGGAAGCAAAAAGCTTATACAGTTAACATCAACATATCGTTATTCGATATGTCGATAGCTGTACCGATAACGTTTTTATATTGAAGGTTTACGAGTAGGTATAATCATACAAATTAAAAACCGACCCTATAATGTTAAGTCGAAAAGAAAAAAGCCAATATTTTCGCGATTTATTTATTTATTTATATGCGCGATTTATTTATTTATTTATATGCGACTTTCGAATCCTATAAATGTGAGAGGAAAATGTATTCCGGTCTATTTGTGAATTGGTCTGTCCTTGTTATTGTGAAAAACAAGTGAGTTCGCAACCTCAATGGTTTGAGCAGAACTCAAGAATCGCTCAACAACCTCCTGTTAAGCATTACAAGCTTGATTGACATTAAAAGATGTACTGTTCCAAACAATAATTCGATCGAACAAACTTCACCTTTGCTTTAAAAATTACGTTATTGTATTATTAATCAATAACCAATTTTACTATTTCATTTGGCAATGGTAACTTATAAACTAACCAAGAGCTTAACAGTTTACCGTTTAGGCAACGATTTATCGGTAATGACGGACCAAATAATGATGTAGCCACGACATGACAACGGCTCATTGCACGCAGGCCGCGTTACTTATCAATTGGCCGGTATTACTGTCGGTCCTAAATAAAATTAATAGCACTACAAATGCGTTAAATTTTTCTCACCATGTAGGTACAATTTAGACTCGATTTACTTATGAGTAAATTAGCAGTTCGTGTCCAGAACTGTAGGCTAACGATATCGCAGCTACATTTTTACCATACATGGGCTGGGTACTCGTTAAACTTACCTACCTTCATGTTAACAAAAAATAAACGTACTATACCCTATAAATGTAGTTAGGTACCTTCCAGCATAAGTGGAAAATTTCATTGAATTTTTTTTGTCCTGCACAGCGAGAAACTTAACCAGCTGAAGACAGCCTGAAAAACAAAACTTGAAATGTAACTTTTTCCAAGAATATTTCAGATAATTGGACTTTACTCATTGAGAGAACGGATATTGTTTACCTCAAGCTGTTCACGGGCATTAATGAAAACTATCCCACTGTGTTGTGCACTGCGCTTTTTGCAGTTCAACTTGTTTCAAATACGATCGTCTTGTAATCCCAATTATTTGATTCAAACAGAGCAAATGCAGTCTTGAGGAAAAACAAGGCAGCAATGAAACAACACGTTCGGATTTAACCAAAGCTGTGGATGCTGGCGATGACTTAAGAAAAACGCCTTTTTTGCTGAAGGCATAGCAATATTCATAATAGAACTATGTAGTAAATGATCACATAAAATACGATAAATATTTAGAGTTAGACGGTCCATAAGAATAAAAGATAGTCGTAGGTAGTACTTATCATGTTTAAAACCAGAGGTGCCATTGCCGCATTGTCTAGCTAGATACTAAAGAAACAATGGACTTGTCGTAAATAGAAACAGAAAAGCATGATATTTTTTTTTATATTTTGCTCCTAATAAATTTAAGGAGCAAATTACTCCGAAACAGCAGCGTAATTCGCAACAAGTGTTACCTATTTCTTACATCAGGGATACATCTAACTTAGCTACAAAATAAGCAAAAAATGAGGGAGGTAAATATAGAACACATTTTTTTACTTAAGCAGGTTACATTTTAATTACAATTGCACTTAATGGTAAGTGGCAATATAGAACTCATATACGTTTTTCAAACGTATTATCTAAATTAACGCCTCTAAAAACATTTACGTAGGAGTTTTAAACGTGTAAGTTAACGTAAAAAGCAAATAAAGATCAAATTTTGTTCAAAGTAGACAAATGCGCTTTTAAAAGCATACCACGTGTGTTTAGAATATAAATGAAGAAAGGCGGAAGAGATATCGGTTGGGGAGCGGACGAGGAACGCACTCGTTGTTCTGCTATCAAACAAGTGTTTTGACGGCTCGCCCGCGACCGCGATACGCGATCTCACGCCGAGTTCACATTCACTACAAGGATATTCACTATGTTAAGGTTCAGTTCGAAATTACCATAATGACAACTTCATGTAGAGCATTTCATGTACCTACTACACTGTAGGTAAGATAATTTTAGTACGTAAGACTTGAGTTATCCTCTTAACGATACTAAGTGTCGTCTTGTCAAAGTAAAGTTCTAAAAGATTTTTTTCACCGACGTGGTTTTTCCATCTGGAATAAGTTGATTGCTATCGGAAAGCAGAGATAACTCTTATGTATATTCCGTGGATATATTAATTTACTTATACATAAGTTTTACTCAATTGATATAAATCCGTACAAGTAACACAGTAGGTACCTACACAGCCGTTCCGAGAGCTGTTTATGTTATAGAAGACAATGAAAATGTACGAGTATATTTACGAAAGCAATTTAGAGAAAGTTGAAATTAAACGTTTTAAAGACAACCCCAATCATGTGCCTTGAATGTTAATAAGAAAAAGAAAAGATATTGGCAGGAAACGTGACACACATTGTTGTATCGTAAAGTGCATTGATACGCGATCTCTGTACACTTTAACATTACTTAAATACTGTAGTAACATTTTTTACACAACATAACATACACAACATAGGTACGTAAGTACCTACATACATACATAACGTAGTCTTATTTGGCAAAATTCGTAGTTACAACCGTACATATAGCATTTTTTTAATTATGTGTGTACATAATGGTACACAAACGTATAATTTTAATTACGTATTAAAATTATTTTTTATTAATAGTAAGTATCAGATTTCGTGGTTCAGTTGCTAAACGAATTAAGGCAAACAGATCGCATAGCGTTTAAAGTTTCCAAGTTATTCTTTTATACACCCGTGGAAGCCGTAACAACGAAACGCGAAAAAACAATGCGAGTGGGCTCAGCAGAAGTCGGAAGATTTATTTTTTATATCTTACAATGTTTTCCCCTTTGCTTACACAGAGGGTATAATTCACACAAATCTTTATTTTTCTTTGTGTTCACGTGAGGGAGAGTGGTGCCTCCCGTGGTGAACTGATGATGAGTTATGAGGTAGGCAGGCAACCGGAACCCGGAAGTCGCCCCTCCACGCCCGACCATCCCGCCTCACTTCCGATACCAATCGGCGGGCTTTAGCTGACATCGCGCCCGTATTCCTTTATTTATTGTCCAACTTTATCCCACTTCTTAAAGAACGGTCATTAAAAGAAATTATCTAAGTATTAAACATTACTTTGTTATTGCTTTGTCGTGAAATGCTATTTCAAATCTAAATTATAAAATTAACGATTTGAGAATCATGCAATAACGGCATTTTATCATGAAGTTTGTGTAAATAATAATTGTCAAGATGTATGATTTTTTTTAGCTTTATTTTTTTTCGCATAAATAAAAAACTTACCCATACAAAGCAGACAGCATTAATGAAACTGCATCACTTTACAATATTAGTTTACTTAAAAACATTATAGAATACCCATTACAACTTACGATTAAACATCCACTTCTCACTCGATAGAAATCGAATATCGAATTGAAAACCTACTAAGTGATCATAAGTGTATGTAGACATCTATCAAGGGTCGGCGACGCGTGTCGTCGATATCCACTGGTGGAGAAACGGAGAAGCAATATTCATAAATAATTCTCATAACAATACGCACCAGTGACGACCTCGACGACTCCGCGACGGACACGTGGCGACGCTGCCACGACACGTGGCCGGGGGTACCCACGCCACATCTAATTATTCGCACTTATTAAAAATATCTGCCACATTGTTTGCGCCCATAAAGAATACGGTTTTGATTTTGACATGTTTAATCACATAAGATCAAATGCGATTTTAACTCGTAATAATGTTAGATGAGATTGAATTTCCGACCCTATTATTCCCGCTAAATATTTAGTTTTGTTACAATTGTTTTTTTTTTATTTGTGGTACATTTTGTGGTTGTTTAATACAATGAATATCTACACGAAATTACATTAAATTCGTGCGAAGGCTTCGGTGAAAATAAAACAATTCATTATTTTGAAAAAACTACGACAGATGAAAAATCTGTAATCGAAAAATATTAAAATAGAATTTTAAAATTCCTCGACTCCTAAAAAGTAAAACCAAAAAAATACCCCGGGGACTGAAAATTGTAATTTTGGCAGTGAATTGAGAGTGAGTATGTTTCCCATATTTTTCCAATTTTTTAAAAATCCCGGCATACACTATAAATTCTTAAAATTAAGTACAAAAGTAAATTCAGATCTTACTCGTATGTCACCGAAATATTAATTTTTAGCACATCAGGTCATGAGGTACTTAACCTAAACAAAAGGTGTGTGTGCACGCCGAACTGGTGTTATAGTATACATTGTGCCTATTGTAATTATAACTACTTACCATGACAATTAAGATCATCACAGTATTAGGTACAACACATAGAATACAAATATTTACACACTCATACGTATACATAATGTATAATTTCTAATTTAAGACAATATAAAAATAAGAAAAAAATATGCGGATGTATTTTTTATATTGTGCTATTCAAGCAATAAGGAGCCAAATAAAAAAATACAAAAAAAAAAAAACTATCGGCAAGTGAAATAACCAAAAATATACTAATAACAAAACAACTACTTGCTAATCATAATAATCATAAATAATATTCTTTATTTTTATTCAAAAATTACGACGAGGATGGGATTCGAACCCACGCGTGCAGAGCACATTGGATTAGCAGTCCAACGCCTTAACCACTCGGCCACCTCGTCATGGCGGGACGGATCGAAATATACGATGACAATATCTTGACGTATTGTTTTATACTTTCTAATTTAAAAAAGTTGAAATATGATTTGTCATAATAATAAATTAATGAATATTCAATATAATGGGTTTTATAGTTAACAACCGACTTCAAGCGTGGCTCTATTGAACTTACACGA
>LGAG01000147.1:319981-331518 GCA_001278395.1 Lerema accius
TGACTCGTCAGAGGCGAACGGTGCGAACAGGTTCTCAAATGGAATTATTTAATCGAAAGCGTTGTTTCCAATTCACAGGTGGCGAAGTTTTTTGGGATTGAAGAACGTTTTTTGGTCACAAGATCACATACAACAAAGCCTGCGCGATCTGCTAGCCGACCCTACAGATGCAACAATAAAACTCAGAATGATTAATCGTACCTACATTATCTACTAACATTTTACATGATGAAATAAAAAATATACAAAAGTGAAACAAAAATGAAACAAAACCTTTTTGCCCTTTGTTTATTGCGACGACGCCAACTTGTCTGCACCAGACCGATTCGAATTTCGAAGACTGATCATTAATTATATTTTGTCTTACTCACGCATTCCATTTTCGATCCCGATATGATCTATAGATCTGATCTAAGAGTCTATCGATCACACGATGTGGAATCCAAATTTATTCATTTAGTGGCGTCTTTTGCGGAGCACATTAAATTTGACGTAGGTTTTGAAAAATTATAATTATGGGTTTGACTAAATTAAAGCACGACTACAAAAATTTAAGTTTGTAGGTATATTAGTATGCACGTTGACTGCTATGGGAATTGTTACCATTTCTTATGGAGCAATTTTATTACAATCTTATTTTGTATTTAAATGATGCAGCCGTGATGAATCTTGACTCTAACTTTCTCTTTACAGGTCTATTTCGAACAACACTAAAACTAAATTTCAGTAAAAATATAATATTATTTTATTTATCATACCATAGGTACGGTAATACCTGGTAATGCCAGGGGTATCATAAAATTATTGTAACCCTAACTAATAAATCTACTTCCCATGTCCACAGTCCAAATACTTATAAATCTTTATGCTGCGATAATAAGCTTGAATTTATTAAAATGGGTAGATTCTTGACCTAATTTCCTAAAAAATAATGAGGTAAATATTTTCAGCTTTATTTGATAAGCAACAGCATTACGCATTATTAAGAAGTACCATAGAAAGAGACTTTATCAAAGCTAACTAATTATCTGTAAACAATATTTCATCTCTGGAGATGGCTTGACGCGAGACAAAAAACGAAAGGTCGAAATGACCGCGCCAAAACCAAAACGCTCCGTCCAAAACAAATAAAACATAAACAAAAAATGAAGCCGGTTAATAAGCTGGATGACATTTGGGAATTCGAAATATTCATTCAAACCATAATTAATAGTGCACGAGGAGTGAGCTCCGAGTAATTATTAAAATGAGAAGACAACAATTACTAACCTACCCTTAGACAAAATCCTCTCCATCCATTTAGCCGGCCGTTTCGGTTACAAGAATATATTTTATCGTTTTGTTGCGCGGACAAGACATTTTATAAACGTTAGTGGTCGGCGAGCCCTGTTCCGACCGAAGATTGCTTCTTCGTAACAAGTCCCGGATGGCGTGATAGCAAATAATTTTATAAGGACCTTTAACAATATGTCAAACCGATTCGTATTCACTTTTTTCTTGCTTTCAATAAAGAATACGTTCGCTTATAAGTTTACATTGTTCGATTTGGAGCGAGACGCAGCTTTGAAACGATATTCTCAAAATTTTTTATTTTCATAAAAAAACTTACAAAGCGGGTTCTTTATGCATTCCGTGGATGCATTTGTTATTATGGGAGAATGATAATGTGATTATTGTTTTGCGAGCTTTCGGATGATTGATAGTCGATTGTCACAGATAATGAAGTATTTTAGAGTTCTTAAATTTAAAGCTTTAGGGTCCCGGGGCGAAACGATCTTATTAGTTCCCCTCAGGGGACATCGAAGTATCAATGGGTTGATAAGAATGTTAAGCAGTTCTTCATAATTCTGAACTACTTACCAATTAAGTAATACTTTATCTGAGCCTATAGATGTGTTTTACTGCTTCGGGTCTCTTCTCCTTACGGGACGGGTACAATATGCCAACGAGCTCTAGAAAAATGGTGTAAATTGACCTAATTGGCAGACTTTACAGTTCTTGAAGGATTACTCAGAATTGTTCGTAACGCTACAGATTCTATTGATAAAAGAAAAATTTCCTTACGATATTTTCCTGTGCCGACATGATAATTATTCCTTTATAACGACATAATACCTCTTCCGTCCGTATTCGATTTAGGTCTGAATAAGTAACCATAATTTGCCAGCGGTTATTAATTATTTGAAGAGTTAATTACAATTTTTCCATTTACATTATGCGTTACATGTTTAATTCACATTCGGTACCGATGTCAAATACTTTCCTTTATTCAAAATCACAGATCGATAAGTCTAACATAGCAACAAAGGCCAGCTTTTAATATTACATTACAGCGCTACAGTGAATTATTAACCACATTGACTTCTCAATAGGTACATTTAACTCTGTACAAGCAGTCTTCATTTGACCTATCAATTAAAATATTCGCTCGCAACGCCGTACATGGGCGCTCGTTCGTCTCGTCTATCATTAGAGCGAAGTCTATGTAACTCTAGCCGTGTACCTCGATACCATCACTCCATTCTGTCGACCACAATGCACTGTCGATACAATGCCAGACAAATTAATAATTCACGCTTATAATGCCATTACACGTACCTAATTTTAATTTGCCCCATTGGTGAGTTCGATACGGTCCGGCGTCGATGTTCTTGTTTTTCTATTAGTTGGATTTCGTCAATATCCGTTATTGTAGCTCGTAAGTTCGTATTGATCGGTTCTTGTATGCCGGCGGTCGATTGACCGATAGCAAGTTGATTGTTCAATTCCAATAACACGCCGCGCCTCGATCTTGGGTGTTACAAGTGACTATGTATCGAAGAGATGTTGACCGACATTTTAATACGAAGTAGGTTAAATTTCAAGGAGGGCGCGATGTCATGACCTTTGGCTATAGTTAATTGAATGCGTACATACAATAGTTACAATCACACCGCGTTTTCACTGTTATTATTTTTTCGATTAATGACAAAAGTTACAGCAGTTACCTACTATCAGAATACAATTTAGTTTTTTAGTCAACCTAAATCAACCCTGTACACTGAGTAAGTTGTAAAGTCAGATAGAGTAGTACCAATGACTTTTATATCCGAGTGAAAATAAATTATATACTACGAGTAGCATTTTGTATAACACTAACGGTAGCATAGCGTTGAAGTATCACGTAACGGAATTTTCGAAGAGTTTTGAACTCTCCCCCATGTAACACGCCGTAAAGTTATTCTGTCCACCCCCCCGCTACCCTCCGTAAACGTTACGTAACACACAAAAATGACCAATTTTATCTAAAAAGGTTTTCATATGAGTGAGAAGAATTATGTTCCCTATTTTTTTTTGTTCTTTGGAACAATGTTACGGGTCGCGTTGTTCGACCTTCCCTCTCACACCTATGTACCATATTATAACATTTTACCAGAAACCCAAATTGCGTTACGTAATACTTGAACGACCCCCAGCAGGTACCTAATACTAATACCCTATACTATCTGATACTTAGTACGATACTGATATTTAGTACCTACGATACCGAGATTACTGAGTCATTGCAAACTTTTTGTTCTTGGCCATGTAATTAATTAAGTCTACCTTATTAAAGTTAGGCAGACAAATAATTTCTCGTTGACAGATTTATTAGTCATCCTTTCAAGCAAAAACTAGTGGTTGTTTCAGAAAAAAATAAAAACAAACCCTATGTTTGCGGGCGGGGCCGCTCCGCCCGGGATGACCATCCCACCTATTATTATCCACTTAACAAAATCACTTCTGTGTAAAATATTGTAGGTATGCAATTCCGTACCGTTTGGATTTCTTTTTGAAAAGTTATCCGAAATGCGAAAAAAATTTTACCTACATGACTTCTGACGTTAACTTAAATCGAATGATAAGATTTCGTTTTTATATTTAATCTTTAATGTGCTTAATGTGACCTCAAGCCATTAACGACCTACTACTGAGCAGTAGTCTCTCCTCAAACCTGAGAAAGCCTAGAGCACACCTACTCCGCACTGCTTCTCTAGTGCGGATAGGAGAATTAAGAGTAATGGAGATTTACTTAATGTAATACTGTAATGTAGAAACCTAGAAGCATGTACAAGGATTTCTAATCCTTTACATACAATTTTAACAAAATTCACTTAAGAAGTGTAATTCTTTCACTTACAGTGCGGGAAATGCAGTAACTTAATTAAATGTGTGATCGGTACAACGGGAAGGGTTCCCCAAATACAGTTAAGATGGCCTCCAGGGAGGGATTAGTTCGACAATGTCATTAGACGGGGAAGATACTCCCTACACTATTTTGTGGGAATAAAAATATAATGGAAACTTATAGCTATTGCTGTTCTACTGTTTAATATGTAAAAAATAATGATTGATTGACAACATTATTATAAAGTGTAATGTAAATATAATTAAGTAATTTATTCTTAGGGAATTTTTATACATTATTTTAAAATTCCATAACAAACAACAAAAATTACAAATCGCATAATTTTTAGGAGCAAGGTTTAGTTTCTATAAACTCTCCTAAGACTATATCTATCTTCGGATGTTACCTACTCATTGTAGACATACATTAAGCCTTTACAATTTTAAAGCTTTGTTTCGGCTTTACTTTTTAATTTAATCGTAAATCCAAAAAATATTAAGTTCTTTATTCAGCAGTAAATCTCCAGAGCTAATAAAGTCGCCTTACCATTCACCCTTGCAGTAATCAATGTCTAATTCTGTATTCGGAGCTTACGATAATGATTAACGACAAACTATATTAATTCGATCTGCCAGGATTAGACCAGCTAGCTAGACAGGGGTTGGTGGAAAAAACAAACGAATTTAACGAGGGATACCGCGTTGGGGAATCCTACTGCCACTTTCATAGGGCTGCTAACAGAATACTGTTTTCATGTGTTAGCTTTTCTATTTTATTTAGAACTCATTTCAACATTAAAATAGGTAGTGTTTAGTTTGACCATAATAATAATATATTTGTTTGTAATCTGTACTACGACATTTTTCATGACATTGTATTGACTTCTGATATCTGCGTTTTTTTAATTTAGGGAGGACGTAGAAAAATGTTGTTGGTACCTAGATATTTTTTTAAGATATATGTAAAACGCAATTTTTATTTTGACTGGAGCATGGATTATAATTGTATCTAATAATCATTGTAATAAATCTATTTTACTATGCCTATACTATGTAGGTACCTACTGGTTTACAATATTATACAAGTATCACGATATTTATAAAGTTTATACTTGGCACCGATTTCGAAATTATAAAATACCTACGTATTTAATAATTTGGGTTTAACTAAATCATAAAGAAATTTATTTTTTACTTTTTAGTTCATTTGAAGTCGGTTTTTTTTTTGTTGTTAAGAATAATTTATAGTTACCTACAGTTAATGAATTTAGGCACCAATTTATTATTAAGTATCAAATTTCATTATTATAATAATTCCGGCAATACGTAGTCATAGATAATGTAATGTTTATATTTATACAGTTGTGTGGAACGTATGTACGAGTATTTGTAATCATTATCGTATTAAATGTGTGAATGTAAATATAACAGTGATTAACTGATTGTAGTTTAATGACCCCGCTAATCATTTAATGATATTATTAGGAATATTTTCTCTAAAGTACCTACTTGTTTCGTTTTCAGTGAAGTACCTTTTAATGTTAATCGCTGTCAAGAGACAAACAAACAAATAGGTCAAGTGACGATAAATTAACATCCTGCACTGCCTGCCACAGCACGCTATAATTTTCACAAACGAAGCAGCAGGTAATAGGTAGTTATTTCACTTATTTTCATAACTAATTGTAAACAATGTACACACTTGTTTCAATAAGATACCTACCTATTTACGTAAGTATTTAAATCTGCGCTTTCAGAGCGAAACTAATTGACTATTATTTCCTAACACAGTTATCTACAGATTAAATAAATTTAACGATAAAGGAACACGTCAACAACCCTAGCATATCGAATCTCAGTGTCAACACATAGGGGTGGTGTCTGCCGCTAACCGTGTTTTCTTTTTAATAACGCATTCTATTAAACTAGCCGAAACACCAATAATGTTTGCTTGAAATAAAGTGCAAATTTAACCATAAATTTTTACACAGTAAAAAAATTCCTAGGTGGTTGTTGTTGAAGTCCACATTTTGTACTAAGCAGTACAAAACTTAGGTACCTACATATTGAAAGATAAACGTATAGCACCATAAAAATAGCCATACCAGCTCTATAAATTTAATCATTTGAGCTAAACATGTCCCGAAATCACATATCAAAATTATCTCTACATTGATATAACCACATGTATTATAGTCACAAGTGGCTACACTTCTATCAAACTTACTTCACGTGCTGAACATCAAGAAGCAAATTCAGATATGAGGTGATTGCCCCAGTGACCGTCAACGTACCAATCGATGATATTTACGGAAACCTCGAAACAAAATAATAAATATACCGAACCGATAAATCACTAATGCACCTATATGTTCTGGAATATTCCTAGATTTTAGATTCCTAGATTATTCCTAGAATCTAGTACTTAGGTATCAACTGGTATTTATTTTGGAATATTAAGTAAATTTAAAATGGATTGTATTATAACCTTGGGAATATTTTAATTTTATAGTACCTACCTACATAAAATACATTAAGCTCTAGAAGCTATAATTATTTTATTTACATTGTAATATTTTCTTACGATAAGTTAACAAACAAAATGTTAATTTAACTTTTAAATCATTTCCTTAAAAATGTCCACAACTGGTGCAAAAAAAATATTTTCTAATCCAGATATTTTATCATTACTAGAAGGTTATCACCTTATCGCAAGTTACTATCACCACTTACCTACCTCTACAAGGTACAGGCGTAAAAAAAAATAAAAGAGGAAATAGAATTAATACTAATAACTAATCAATTAATTATATAATCAATTATATTTGCTCTTTTATTTTTTTACGTCTGTAATAATAATAAATAGAATTGGTTAGTTATAATAACAGATACTTTATTGTATACTAAAAACTAAAAATAAATATTCGTAAAACTATATGGAAACTATTCTACCTCTAAAATACTACAAACTGGCATCTGGCCAATGTTGAGTTTATTTTCTTAAAAGACCTAGGTACCTATTCTGTCTCGTTTTTCCTTCTAGTTATAGGTTTAATAAAAGCTAGTTAAATGTCGCTCTCTTTAACTGTATTATCCTCTACAATTTTTGTAGTTACTATGAACAGTGGTCACACAAATGCATATAGAAAAACGCAAAGAAAGTTGTGGGTAGGTACCAGTGTTTTAAACTTTGCAACAATTGTCAGAATACTCACGACCTTGTGACAATGACAAATTCTAAACAATAGGGTGTAATTTAGCCATGAAGAATATAAACAAAAGAAATAAATAAGTAGTATATTATGGCGACATCATTTACATAAGCTAAGTAGTGAGCGTGTTCAATAAATAATTCCTATCCTTAAGTATGCCACTCTGGTTTCGTGTTACTTAGTGCCGCAACCGCATTTATCGTGTTAAATACAGACAATTGTGGATTTATATGTACATCTACTGCCAATCGTGTTTTAAAGTGTTTACGGTGTCAAGATTTCAAATCTTTACAGTAGGATTTTGGATGCTGAGCTAAAAAGGTATTTTAATTTTCTTGCATAAATTGTGACATACTTTCTATTTTTGCTTGATTATGCACTTAGTTCTTTGGACTTCCTACGCAATAAATAAAACCGGTATTTTATATACACCGTTGAATAAAGTTACTAACTATCTGTAAGAATACTTAGTCATGATTTTCGAAATAAGATGCCTCATTCGTTTACGACCTAATATGAAAATACCAGCAGAGAATTTATCTGTACTAAATTCTGTTAGATGTTTTAAATATATTCTAGGTTGTATTATGTTCAAAGACGTTGAGATAATAATTGTTTTAACTAACAACTAGGTAAATTATTCCTTCAAGGTTTATATTTATCTTAATTTGTTTAGTTCTTTTTTTTAAACAAGATAAGACAGCGTAATACAATTTAAGTGCACACCTTACACGCTTCACAGAGCACGAAAAACAGATGATTGTTAGTTCCAACAAGATACCAACCTTCCTTATTTTTCATTGAGTAAAAATTTTAATTCATAAGTGAATAATTTATTTTACAGGCAAATATGAAAACGATCAAATATCAAGCTGTTTGGTTGCTGATAGTAGCTGGGACTATCGGTGATGTTTATACGGCGCCAGCATCGACTATCGCTAAGGAGAAAAAGACCACGAAAAGAGGGCCTGATAGCTGTTTACCGACAGTAATTGCTCACCGTGGAGCCAGTGGCTATGTACCTGAACATACACTTGGATCTTATGCACTCGCTATCACTATGGGCGCTGACTATGTTGAACCTGATCTCGTTATGACCAAAGACGGAAAACTAATCGCGAGACATGATAACGAACTAGGATTGACTACCGACGTCGCCAAGCATCCAGAATTCGCTGATCGTCATACCACAAAAACTATTGATGGCAACGAAGTAACCGGCTGGTTCACGGAAGATTTCACATTAGAGGAAATAAAAACATTAAGAGCAATTGAACGCATCCCAGCTATTAGACCGGGCAACGCTCGCTTGGATGGAGCATTTCAAGTACCCACGTTCCAAGAAATTATAGATTTAGTGAAAAGTTTAGAAATTAGTCAAAACAGAATTATTGGTCTATATCCGGAAATTAAACATAGTACGTACTTCCGCAATTTAGGATTACCGCTAGAAAATATTGTTGTAGATACTTTCCGCAGAAATAACTATCGTGGTGCCAGTGCTCCGGTTTATATACAGTCATTCGAAGTTAATAATTTGAAGGAACTTAATAAACTAACTGATCTTCGCTTGCTCCAATTGTATGATGAAAAACATAATCAACCTTTCGATCAAGTTACTCTAGGTACTAATCTTACTTATGGTGATATGGCTACACCCGAAGGGTTGGCAGAAGTAGCGAAGTACGCGAATGCAGTGGGACCAGATAAATCCTATATTATACCCAGAAATGATGATAATACACTCGGTACACCTACACATTTCGTAACAGATGCTCATGCTGTAGGTCTGAAAGTGCATCCATATACGTTCCGTGCAGAAAACTCCTTCTTACCAAAGGAATTTCGGAGCAATGATCCTTCTGAAGCAGCACTTGGTAATTTGAAAGGAGAAATATCAGCCTACTTAAGAGCTGGAATCGATGGGTTATTTTCAGATCAAGCTAACATACCTGTGAGTCTACGAGGACCCTGTCTTAATTGACATAAAATAAATAAATAGCTATTACTATATAAATAGAATGAGTACCGAAAATCGTTAAGTCTATATTTCCATAATATTAGTGATAAGCATATTTTTATACAATTTATAAATGGTTAAAAACCTACAAGTTTTGTTTACGTATAATTTATTAACAATAATTAGAAAATGACAATTATTTAGTCTACGCTGCTTATAAATTGTAGGTTGATAAAAAATAGACCGAAAATCGAGATAAATTATTCAATAAACTTTAAAAATATTTTGAACGATTTTATTTAATCATTGTTCCCCATATTACTGTAACATATAAATCTACACTATTATAAAACCCTATGCACACTTCAGTGCCGAAAAAAAGATAAATTTTATAGTAGATAGATTCTTGTTTTCTTACCTTGATGTTTTGTAAATAATATGTATTCATTTCATAATAATATGACCAACGGGATATAATAACTTAAATGTTTTCTTTTTAAGCGTAACCACCTGTGAACCTAATATTGCTGATACTGTCTCTTTAATAAATTACAACTATACAGTTTAATCTGATAAGTAAGAAATTAAAACCATCAGACAGTATCACGAAACTAGAGATTATTTAGATGTTGTAAAATGTAGTAAGATAACAACTTTATTAGGTATATCTCTAGGTTCGCCATTTCAGTAGGAACACTACAATGGAAGGACGTAAGACTTGGTTTCTACTGACAGTCACTTCCAGCATCTGTTCAATATTAACTTCAGCATCGGAAACACCAGTTAGATGGAATCCTGACAGCTGTAAACCTCTTGTTATCGCTCATCGAGGTGCAAGTGGGTATGTACCAGAACACACTCTCGGCGCGTATGCGCTAGCTATAACAATGGGAAGTGATTACGTCGAACCAGATCTTGTGATGACCAAGGATGGACATTTAATAGCAAGACATGAAAATGAATTAACCCTGTCAACTGATGTCGCTAGTAAACGACAATTCGCCAATCGCTACAGTAACAAGACTATTGATGGCAGACAAGTGAATGGATGGTTCTCTGAGGATTTTACGCTTGAAGAATTAAAAACTTTAAGAGCCATAGAACGAATTCCTGATGTTAGACCCGGCAACGCCCGCATGGATGAAGCATTCGACATCCCTACCTTTCAGGAAATTATTAATCTAGTGAGAGCTATGGAAGTAAGTGAAAAACGAAAAATAGGAATTTATCCGGAGTTAAAGCACGGAACGTACTTCCAAAGCATTGGACTGGCTATGGAGCGAGCAGTGGTAGACATCTTCCATAACAATGGATACAAAACCGAAAATGACCACGCTTTTATCCAATCTTTTGAAGTTTCGAATTTGAAAGAAATGAAACAAATTACTAATCTACGATTAATTCAACTTTTTGGAAGTAGAACAGCTCAGCCATATGATCAGGCTGTGTTAGGCACTGGCCTTACTTACGGCAATATGGCAAGCAGAGCCGGCCTTGAAGAAATCGCAAGTTACGCACATGCCGTCGGACCAGAAAAAGGATATATTATACCCCGAGACGGAAACAACACGCTAACTACTCCGACAACTTTTGTACGTGATGCACATGATTTTGGATTATTAGTCCACCCATACACGTTCCGAGCAGAAAATTCGTTCCTTCCGGAAGAGTTCCGTAGTGAAGAATCATCAGTATTTGGTATCGGTGACTACAGAGGTGAATTACGGGCATTTATAGAGACAGGTATTGACGGATTATTTGCTGATCAGCCAGACGTTCCTGTCAGCATGCGTTTCTGCGATCTCAATTCTAGTGCCTACTGCCATAAAGTTTGGACGGCTATAGTCTTTTATGTGATAATTGCTTTAAGACTAATCTAATCCATCCATATCTATTAAAAAAACTTCTAGATAAGTAAGTGTCTAAATAAATTTTATTTTTAGAATATAGCATTTCAATCTACTTCTCTTATTTTTCAATAACATTTTGCAAAATTAGCTTAGGTAAGTACTTCTTATCGCATATGGACATCTGCGGCAAATCGAATAGAAATGTATAGAGAGGATCGTTAGTTGGTTAGTAGACTCTATCAGAGTCAAGTGTTAATGAGTACTACCAATTTGGGTACTGTCAACTATGAATTCTATCCATCTATGAAGTTGAAGACAGGTCTGCGCGGCCCCGTCTCACAGGGATGCAATTAAAAACTTGTGCCTGAT
>LGAG01000147.1:332047-357178 GCA_001278395.1 Lerema accius
TATAGAAAGGATCGTTAGTTGGTTAGTAGATTCTATCAGTGTCAAGTTTTAATGAGTACTACCACTATGTATCGCATCAATTTGGGTACTGTCAAATATGAATTCTATCCATCTATGAAGACAGGTCTGCGCGGCCCCATCTCACAGGGATGCAATTAAAAACTTGTGCTTGATTCACTTGAGTTGCGACCGTGTTTACGGCTTACAAGAAACGATTATGAAACTTTGACTATCTTTGCAACTTTTAATAAAATTAATCTGAAGAATAACTGGATTTACACAATTATATTTAACACAAAATATCTCTAACTTCTATTAAAAAAATCATCTTGATACTAATTAAATCCATCTATTAAAATTAACACTATAAATTTTATTAATTATGAGTGTGGTCACTACTCGCTTCAAGTTAAACTTACTCAACCCCAATCCTCTGAACGTCCTCCAACCTGCTGCAGAGATTAACATACTAACGAATTGACATACTTCCATCCTTTCAATTACGATTATCGATTATTCAATTTTTTACTCTTATTTATTGTAGCGCAAATGGCAATGGCAACATCCACAAACTCTTATCTTGTCATGTTGTCAATGTCAGTAGTCTGTCAAGTGTCTAGTCAGATTCAGTATTGTGACATTCCTTATGTCAGATGTCAGTGAGTTTGACTTGATTACTTGATTTGATGGACTGCATCATAAATGTCAACTGCTAATTCATTTCGTTACATTTTCTTATATTTATGTACAAAAAACACAGTAACAGCAATGGTTAGAACGATTGCTGGTTGTACACTTTTCTAATTATTCATGTTAAATAATTGAAAAAACAATATTATTTTCTTAGTGCCATTCATTGCCAGTTATAAATAATTTTATTAGAACGACATGTAACAGAAATATTACTTGTGGCTATCAGACATGATAAGACAATGCTTAAAATTTAGGAAAACAGTGACCTTTTTTTGTATTTTGACTATACGTAAGTACGCTACCAAAACAGTTTAATAAGTAATCATAAATATTCCTACTGTTTTTTGTTCTTTCGACAAGTCATAATTGACATAACAGTACCATATTGTGATTTATTATTGTTAGCATTGTTATTTTTATAGTTCACGATTTATTAATTGCCTCAAATTTATGTTGTTTATTAGGATAAATCTTTTGTAGATGTGTAATTGCTTATTCAAATTAACATGTATTGTTATTTTCCAGTGCTTCTTGTACTTTTTACTCTTAGGGAAAATAAAGGTTACAATAGAGAAGACAGAAGTCACCAAAGAAAAGATGCGAATTTCGAGGACATAGTCCGTAGAGATTTCAATCAGATACCAAAGATGGAGGACTATGATCACAGAGAAAAGTTAAGAATGGAGCCGAGCCACGATGATAGTGTGAAACAGGAATTAAAAGATGCAAAGGCTAAAATAGAGCAACTGGAGAAGAAAATAGCTATACTGGAAGGAAGAATACCTCAGAAGTATCCTGATGTCCAGTACCTTGGTTATAAGGAGAGGAAGAGAATACTGGTATGTATAGATTCTGATGTTTGCCATAATAAAATGCATAATTCTGTAAAAATTTACTAGTATAATTAAAGTCTTATCATTGAATTTTTCTTATTCAATATAAGATAAATTTTGCTGCATGATTTTGTATATCAATCTTTATAGGAAGAATTGATCCATCCATTACCAACAATATCAATGACCATATAGATAATATAAATGGTTTGTCTAATGTAATAGTAAATGAAGCAATTATCACATTGTTAAAATTATGGTTATATCTAAAGTACAAAAATATACATCATTAATTTAATAGACATCTTTATCTTTACAATAATAAAACTAATGGGTCGGAATTAGTACACATTTGTTGTTTACAACTTTAATGATTTTTTATGACCAATAAAATACTAATTTCCTCTGCCATCATTTATAATGTGGAAAAATCATAATGATTGATTTTTAGTGTAAATTAAAAGATATTGCTTAAAATGTATTCATTTTAAGATTTATCCTTACAGAACAGGATATAAAAGAAAAATTTGAACCTCTTATTGGTAGTTTTTTATTACAAAGTTTTCAGTCAGAAGACCGGCATTGATAAATCTTTTAATTGTGACATGACCCATTGTTACATGTAATGTTTATTTTATTTTCCTCAGGTGACAGGTGGAGCGGGATTTGTTGGTTCCCACCTGGTTGATGTCCTGATGGTCCAGGGCCATGAAGTTATTGTGGTGGATAACTTCTTCACAGGCCGCAAACGTAATGTTGAACACTGGTTTGGCCATCGCAACTTTGAAATGATACACCATGATATTGTCAATCCTCTTTATGTTGAGGTAATTTTATTTTAAAACTAGACGATGCCCGCGGCTCCGCCCGCGGAAAAGTCGATAAACAAAATATTGATTTTATCCCAAGGGAACCTATAATCGGGATAAAATCTATCCTATGTCCTATTCCTGGATGCAAACTATCTGTGTGCCAAGTTTCAGCTTAATCCGTTTAATGGTTAGAGCGTGAAAGAGGGACAAACATCCAAACATCTTTACAAACTTTCACATTTGTAATATTAGTAGGATTGTACTTCTATAGAGTTACATCCCTTTATATGTACTGTGAGGAATTTGATAAATTGTTGGTGATGATTTTCCCATTTAATTATAATGTGGATGTCTCAAAGTCTAGAAGTAATAAGATTTATATATTGTACTATTTTTGATAATGTGTCACTCTATAGTTTAATTGTTAGTGGTTAAACTGTGTTTTTCCACACAAGGATGCTCTTGTAGATTTTAGCATAATTACTTATGCATGTGTTAGATATACATTATCACTTCAGAAGTTACAAGTCATGTGGTAAAATTATCACTTGTTTCTGTACAAAACATTATTTAGCATTTTAATGCAATTGTTTCAGGCTTCAAAGGAATCATGATAATAATTATTTTATCTCTACCTAAAAGCAACTCCAGCTCTTGGAATAATAGCATCAATAATTTTTATCAAACAAATTTTTCACCTATTCCTGTATTATTATATTTCAGGCAGACGAAATATACCATTTAGCTAGTCCTGCAAGCCCACCTCATTATATGCAAAACCCAGTAAAGACAATCAAAACAAATACATTAGGCACAATTAATATGCTAGGTAAGTTTTTGATATCATTTCAGAGTAATTAAGAAGCAAATTTAATGAGCAAAATGTCTGAACATTTAGTTCACTAATTAATTAAGATAGTCAATTGGAAGTTGTGACATCATTTTAAGGTGATTACTATGCAAATGAGTGATTAATTGTAACATTTTATTCAGCAATGCATTGAGATAGTCAATTTAAAGTTTTATCAATATGTAAAAGTAATATAATTACAGTTGATGACTTTCATTACAGACTAAAATAGTCTTATCATATGCACATTATGCTTTATACATGCACTTTATATAGGAAATAATAAGTACCATTTTTGCAGGTTTAGCAAGAAGGGTGGGAGCTAAAATTCTAATAGCTAGTACTTCAGAAGTGTACGGTGACCCTATGGTGCATCCTCAACCAGAGTCATACTGGGGACATGTCAATCCCATTGGTCAGTAAAAAGTCAAAGTCAAAGCATATTTATTAAATAAAATACAAATTCGTATATATATACATATCGCCTTTCTCACATTGCCTTGGTGTTATTAAAAATATTGTAATTGCTCGTTTTTGCAATCAAATTTTATCAGTCAATAAATTGGAAATATATTCTTGTATGCGACTAATAGAGCCTTACTACACTTTTTGCCCGTCTACGCACGAAGAGAATTGCGTTTAAAGCGCGTGTATGTTTCTATGGCAATTTATTTAACACTTTACAGCTTAAATGGCTTGTGGGCTTTCAAAATAAGAGATGTCATTTGATTCATTTCCATTGTTCGAGCCTATATTACTCCTTAATATTGCGCCCATATCTATGTGGGAGGCTGATTAAGCAGTTCAATAGAGCAATTAGGCCTTTTTTGTTTTTCTGCTATTGACTATTACAATTTTTAGAAATATCGAATGAAAATCGAATCCGGGACTATTCACTTATCACCAGATGACCTATACAACCGATAATATTATGTTATGGTTTCGTTGTATCATACACTTTGCGTTGCATTAAATAAAAAAATGAAATAGTAATTGAAAAAAAATCCAAATTTATTTTTTCTTTGTAGGCCCTCGCGCGTGCTACGACGAAGGTAAACGAGTGGCGGAGACGTTAGCGTACTCGTACGCGAAACAAGAAAACGTGTCGGTGCGGGTGGCGCGGATCTTTAACACGTACGGGCCGCGGATGCACGTGTCCGACGGCCGAGTCGTCTCCAACTTCATCATGCAGGCCTTGCAGAACCTTACTATTACGGTAGTACACTGTTTAAACTTACTATTACGGTAGTAGTGTTAAAATTGAATATATTATGTATATACATATAGTTTTAGGTTCATCGTTTAAGTCATATTTTTTTTGAAAGGAGGATGTAACAGAAATGTCATTACTATTGTAGGGTTTCACTTTTTCCTTCAAAACCACCATTTCTATGCGGATATTTTTTTCATATTCAGTAGATGTATGACAAAGTAATAGAGTATTTTTTCAACATGTCAATTAACTCTTTCGATAATGTATAAATAATTGCATGTTACAGGTATATGGGAACGGCAAACAGACGCGTTCGTTCTGCTACGTGTCTGATCTGGTAGATGGGTTACTAGCTCTGATGGCATCGAGCTACACCTTGCCAGTTAACATAGGAAACCCCGTGGAACATACTATAGAAGGTTTGTGTATAACTTAACATATAGAGAATCGACGTTTTTAAGGTGTCCGTACCTAAAAGGTAAAAACGGGACACTGTTACTAAGCATCCGCTGTCTGTCTGCCTGATAATCTGTTATAGCTAGGAACCTGAAATTTTCACAAATACTTAAAATAAAATATTACAGAGGTCCCCAAACAATACACGTATTTTTTTCATATCAACCACAAACATGATTTTTTTTATAGATGATGGTTCGAAACTCTTCGTGCGCGAGTCTGACTCGCACTTGGCCGGTTTAATTATCCTCCTGCACCCGTGACGACCATGAGGCTTAGTAAATAATACTAAAATGGTATATATTTGTTTTAGAGTTCGCAGTAATAATAAAGGACCTGGTGCCGGGGTGTCGTAGCGCGGTGTCGACGGGCGCGGCCGTGGAGGATGACCCGCAGCGCCGCCGACCAGACATCGCTGTCGCACGAGCACACCTCGCCTGGTCGCCCAAGGTAACACCCTAACTAAATGGTTTAGGTAAGACGACTAAATGTCTCCGGACCCCCGCCATAAAGGGCCCCCCGTCTCAGTGTCATATTAAAAAAGCCATAGGATTTTTTTACCGGCGATCAACGGTATAGTTATTGCACTGCATGTAACGCTGAAGTCATGATGCTGTTCCAAACCAGATTAGCCAAGTATAAGTCACATCATACCTAACTAAAATACCATTTTTTCAGGTTTCCTTACATGATGGACTCCAAAGAACTATCGATTACTTCAAGGAAGAGTTGTCCAGGACCACATTTCAGAATAACCAGACCTACATGAATGTTAAAATAAAGAGTCCTCACTAAGATCTTACAGAATCCTCTATTATTGTGATATTAGGCTTACTGAGCACCGCCACGGAGCTTAGCTACCACACTGTATAAGTAGATGTTTGAGCATTGTGACGAAGGTTTTACTGTAAATAAGACTTGCGATTTGGATCTTGTTATGAACGACTTAAAGTTGAATTTAGACTGAATTTAGTTTAACAATTTGTAGCTTTATTTCGTGCTATATTACAACAATTAAGTCAACCTAAACAAACTGAAAATTTTATTTACATTTATTTTTGTAACAATAATTGTGTACCTGTTGTATTTAATTTACAATGCTTTATAAAATTTTATGTATTTAATTTCGAAAACCATGCATTGCTCAAAAATCTATTGCCTAGAGTCTAGGACCTAGACTATAGTAAATAGTTTAGTAAGTTTTGTGCCACATTATATGTTCCGCAGAACCATATTCATTTATTCTCAATGTCAAAATTATTTAGGGACCCACATTATTATGGAACATAAAATATTATATTTTTTTATGGATTCAACCCCCACATCAGAAAGTCTAATTTCAATGATCGAATTTCATAATTGGAACCAAAATTTTTGTTTTTTTTTATCATCAAAGATCCATTATGTTAATTATTATCACCACCCGGATTGTATTTTATATTTTTGAAAGTATTTTCCAAACGCTCCATTTTTTACTGCAACTGCTAAATAATAATATGATGTGATTTCTAGTACATGTCTCTAAATATACCTACTGTCTGTTATTCATAGAACGTTGATTGGTATTTGTAATGATGTTTTTGTTTTCTTTTGCTCGTTTGCGATAACAACGTGAGTCTAGGATAAGGGTTAAGTTAATGGTTTAAAATTACGTTACTGCTTTAATTTAATGGTATTACAATACATACCTACTAGACTTTCTGTTCTAATATTTGACACACTGAACCTGGAAACATTGGCAGATCACATTCATGTTACAAATGAATAATACGAGTATATACTTTATTACAATAATATAAGGACGATTTTTGAATAGACTGACGCTGTATTTCTTTCTACACCGACGCGTGGTACATACAACACGAACTTGTGATTGCGTACATAATACTTCAACGGCACCTTACTGTTTTTTTTTACATTATATGTTCTGATAATGGAAGTTTTGGTAACTGTATTGCATTAACTACATGATGCACTCATTGTCCTTGTGGTTATAATTCAAAACATTAGGTATACATAAAACGCAGATCTCTTATTCCCTCATAAATTTCGTAGAAGTACCGCACAGATATTCACGCACATACATCTCACAATTATGTGAATTTCTGATCTCGCCTAATTAACTAAGCTGGTTTTACAGTCAGTTTAAGTAAAACAACGGTTGTATACTGAAGTCAGTAACTTTATGTTACAGTTTACGCATTACTACGTTCTGATGTTTAACTAGCGTATTTAACTTAAATGTGGACGCAAAAAGTGTATCATCTATGTTACGCACTCTTAAATTCAGAAAGGTACCTAACCTGGGTAAATTGTTTTATTGTGGTTTCATTTTACAGGGCTCTTAATACAAACAAATGAAGGCTTACGGTCGTTTATATATAATACAGCACGCATTTATTTCAATATTTACATGTATGTATAGTAAGAAAATTAACCCTAAATGTGTACCTCGTCATTATTGTTATTTATGATGGGTGAAGGTTGTCATTATATTTTGACTCCCGATTCATTTGAATATGTGGAATATAGTTATTGCTTCGAAATTAATTAAGGAAAAGTGCTGCCTTGTATTATGTAGATTCACTGAATATTGCATTAGCACAGAGGATCTAATTATGTTATGTATTTACTTATTTCTTGTTATTCTATCTTCGTTTGGCTAGAAACTTAATGATAAAATAATGAATGTTTCAGAAAACTATTAGTGTTAATGTGTAATATTTTCTGATAGTTCTTATATTATAGTACCTAATATTTATGACATACTGTAAATAAAACATCCGGTGTTATCAAATTTGTAATAATTTTAATTGAAAAAGAAAAATTTTGTATATTGTATGTACCTTATATTGCGTTTGTGACTTTCGTACCTAACTTCTGACTTTGTAATAAATATTTTGTTTTGTTGGATATAGTAAAATGACTTATGGTTTTTCAACTTGTGTGTTTTATTCATTTTCACACCAAAACTATTCTATTATGATTTTACCTATCAGTGCCGATTTGCAATGGCAAATAAGGATTCTTTTATGCAGCCACTTTTACCCAATCAATTATATTATAATTCTCAACACCAATAAAACATAACTAATGAATATGCAATTTACTAATGTAAGGTTTTACTCAACATACAAAACAATAAGCTTTGAAGTTAAAATTGCATTTATTCCAAAAAAATAATAGGTAAGGTACATTTGACTCATAAAAATAGTGGGTGATTATTAAATTAAAACAAGCCTCAAAAATGTAAAAAACTGCCACAAAAATATATGATTAAAGTTATGAATATAGTTATAAACATTATATTTATTTGAGGATTTCTTTATGCAATAGTTAATAAAATAATATCTGACGCATAACTAACTAATGTCTTTCTATCGACAAAAAACAACCATAAGAAATGATTATCCTCTAGGTTCAAAAAAACTTATACGACGTTAGGTATAGCTTAAGTATTAATGACTTTGTATAAATTACACTAAGTTATTTCGGAATCATTACTAGGGAAGGAATTATTACAGAAACAACTAGGCCGTATTTACATTGTATAAGGGTACACACCTACTGAAAGGATCAGGTTTAATTTAACCAACTCTAATTTAAGCTTTTTTATTAGTACATAAAGGTCAAAGTGTAGTAATTTCAGTGGAAGTTGATCTTTCAATTGCATAGATTTTAAAGGAAAAATATTGTGCACATCGAATTGTCTTAAGAGGAAATCTGACATTGACTATCTTAGTTTCTGTAAGCAGGACCAACTAGAACCTAAACAGAATTACTAACTCTCCTAAATCATGTTTTTGGTATCAGTAAATTGTCTAGCAATCATCATGGCACAGTTGCACAGACAATACATACATTTTAAACTGGTGCCATGTCATAGAGAGATCTTCAAAAATATTCTTATCTACAACACATAGTAGGTAGTACATTCCACTTATAAAGATAGAATTTTCTAGTAGCACTCTCAGTTCTACAGAGCTTCTCTCCATGTGTGTGAACTAAAGTCCTGTACATTTGAAACATATCACTAGGTGTCTGTTTGTGTCGTACAAGCATAGTGGCCTCACAACCTCGCGACTTCCATTCTGTATCGAATCTAATGTCATGTACTCGGTTCACTGCATCTAATGCTGCTGTCCACACACCCATTGAGACATCTTCTGAATGGTAGTGGCTGTAACAAAATAAATGCTAAAATAATGTGACATTGACTATGGCTAGCCTGGAACTAAAGTGGTCTATGTTACAAAATAAAATCATCAAACAAAACTCGTTTAAAGTCACTATGTTTAAATAACCAATCAAATTCTGAAGTGGTATATTAATGATAACCTTACTTTGGTTGACCAATGACACTTGAGACCACTTTTGCTTGAATTAATTTATTGTTTTAAGGTTCAAAATAGACATAAATATTACATAGACCACTTTAGTTCCAGGCTAGCTAATAACCTTTTTACATCAATATATAATGTTGAAAGATTCAGTTATAGTAGTCTTGAACCTTGCAAGGCAAGGATTTCCTAAGAGTATACAGAGGTTTTCTAAGATTTGTAGATACTGACATAGTATTAAGTCTTTAGTCACTTATAAGGCACATTAAGCACATTTATACTATTGAGAAAAATATAATACTATTATTACAACTACTTAAACAATAAAATACAAGTTTCCATACCTCAAAACATCATAATTCCTTGCTATGTAGTTAACAATGCTTTTTGATATAACATATCCTCCACCCAGGGCATATGGCAGATATGTGTCACATAGAAACCAGTCCTGTTCCTCCCACTTGCCACTGAGATACACTTTTGCACGCCCATCAAAGTAGCCCCAATATAGGCCCTTGTATGAGGGAAGAGATTTCTGTAAATGGTAATGATGCGCATATTATTATTTATTCTACTTTATTAATTTTATAGTGTGGTCAAATGAAAGATAGAATACATACAGTATAATAATTTTCACAAGCTTTTAATATTTAAGGGTTCATTTATTTGATTCATATTTCGCAACATTAATTTATTTATACTTACATACTGTCCTTTATGCTATGGAGTTGATATTTTACCTATAGCATTAGTTACACTAACAATGCTTTATTTCGAAAAACATTACATGATACTATGCTCAAGCTGGCTCTCAAATAAGGAACTAGAATCTTTATTATAGGTACTATATTTTGTTCTTATTTTTTAAAGCATTAATTCATTGTCAAACAGGATAAAATCTTTTATAAAATCATAATAATTGTTTTATTTACCTTGAAAGTAACATATTTTTTAATTTCTTGTGCACTCATGTCTGGAGCAAATGCATCTAAATCCTTGACTATCAGGTCAATTCTTACAAATGAATCATCATCACATTTCACTAAGTACTTCAAACCTTTCAGGTTGTTATGAACCCATACAAGAGTAAGTAGCATCTTTTGAGCCAAATTCCTGTAGCTATCTTCTAAATCTTCTAATAACAGTAGGTCATTGTTTCTATTTTGTTCCGTTTTCAGTTTAATTAATTTCGCCTGGTCTAAGCCTTGAATGCCAATTACAAAAAAGATTTTTATAAAATTCTGTTGAGAATATTGCTGGGTCCAAGTATGGTTCCATTTATAAAGCTTTTCTCCGTTCTCTATAAAAACGTTATTTACAAAATTGGCCCAAGTAACCCGTATAGCATCTCGTTTGTCTTCATTATTGGGCCCACTCACTACAACCACTGCGTACTCTATTTTATCAAACAAAGAATTTCTTTCAGAATCTTCAGCGCTAACACATTCAATCCGAATAAAACTTAAGGTCAGACTACAACCTAAATAGAAAGAAAGTATACTAATGAGAATCATGTTTTTATATTTTTTCAGTAACAATGGAAGCATTTTGTTACTACTTGTTCTCGGCAAGTTACATTTTAAATGTGAAATGTATACTTGAATGCTTATCACATGTTTTTCATGTTTAAGTAAAGCACAAAATCATGTAAATAAATTCCATAACAAATAGCTTACAGCCTTACATAGAAAATATAGCATAGCTGTCAGGTTGACACTTATTAACCGCTGCCCTGTCAAGACACAAAGTACTCTGTGCATAGACACATAAAAATTTGACTTATATAACAAATGTCAAAAGTCCTACTCATCCAAACCATAGATCTTATTTTTTCATGTGTGGCGTTGGCGTAAAAACCCTCAGCCAAAGACAAATCATAGATCAAAGTATTATACATATTATTATATTACTCTGATCTCTGGTAATATATAAGAAAAATAAGACCCCACAGAGATATAAATAAGAAGCAACCTAAAATATTACTTACTAGCACATTGATAACAATTAACAACACTTCTGTCTCTTTCTCAGCCACTAAACGTGAATAATTCTATTGCAGTTTTTTTTTCGTGTTGCAACATTCACTCACACATAAACAAAACTAAGCGCGTACCATAGATCAAAGTAATATATATGAGTATAATAATATTATCTGTGGATGTTCATCAGATAAACGTCAAACCTTTTGCATTGCTATTCATCACTGTCACATTATTATTGTCAAAATCAGTAACATTTTAACAGTAGGCATTGATGATTGTATCGTTGGTAAAAATAGTTGTTGATTAATTTACAGTGTTACGTGCGGTTTAAAATGTTACTTGATGTTTAATAAATATTAATATATCCAATTTGGAAAATTTAATACGTATTACAATAAAGTATAACGAGTGGCGTGCACGTTGTTCAATATTTTTTTACAATTATATTTTTTTGTGGGTAGACAAATCGAAAGTTTAGTGGTTTTGCATTTGGTTTGATTTATTAGTGGAGTGTCTAGAAATGAGATTTACAGTTATTTGCTAAAGTCACGGAGCGTACAACTTGAGGTTATTATTTGGGCTTTTTACTTTAGATTCTTTGTAATATTTTTGGAGTTTCTTTAAGATTGAACGAAATAAGGCATTTACATAGTAGTAAGCATTAGTACTGTTTTCTTTACAATATTAATAAGCATAAACGTTTTTCTTTCCACTTTCCCTTGACCAACAGAAGTTCGATAACGCCTTTAGTTTTGGCGCTGCTAATATCCCTGAGTGACGTTGTTCGCTCCTTCTACCCTCTCGTAACTCCACTCGATTATTGGCTTTTTCGATAAAAAAGTTAAAAAAATCTACTAATAATCATCATTATTATTAATAAACGGAGGAAGATTGTACATAATAATTATTTCTAGAAATTTAGGAATCTTTATAGCTTTTAGTTATTGTGCGAGTGTATTTTGTAAAAATAATGTGTGGTTTAGCAAATCCTATTTTATGTAATTGAAACAGATTTTATTCTATAACTAAATATAATTAATTAAAATATCCATAGGTGAAAGTTGATTATAATTTTCATCATGCCAGAGTTTTATTGGAAATAAATGCTAATTATAATAATATCACTTGTCACAGTTACAATAAATTAAATACATTATTTATTTGCAGTATTTTAAAATGGAGTCAGTCAAGAAAAAAGGAAGGCCACCTCATCCCAGGGCAAAAGCCAATCCGTTGTCTGCTCTTACTTTTGGGTAAGTACAAGTATATTAGAGACAATTTATTTATCACCCACTTGCCAAACACTTTTTACTAACTATCATGCAATATTTACTTTGAAATTAAAATTTCTTGGCAGGGATGCCATTTAATTTACGCCAAAAAAATTATGCCTAATAGTTTCACTATGTCTGTCTGGCCTTTGGTGTGTCTGTCCTGTTAAGTTTTAAGAGACAAGAACATGGTCCTACTTAGGTAGGTTTTGGGAAATCAATGCCAATCATGTGAACTTATACAAAAAAGATTTAATATTTTATATACCCACAATACATTATTTACATGACAATTGTATTTTCTTTAGATGGACTCTTCCCATATTTTGGAGTGGCATGAAGAAAGAATTAGAGGAACAGGATCTGTATGAACCTTTGGAAGAACATGCATCAAGTAAGTCATTCACAGGCAGGATTCTACTTTTATCAAAATCTATGTAATTCAGATTATCCATGTATAGGCATCACATGACATTATGATGCCTATGAAACATTGTCAATCAATCAATTTATGCAATTGTAGATGGGAAGCACTTACCCTATATAGGAACATTATATTCCTCTAAATATATGTAAAGAGGTCCCAGTGCTACAAATATAAGGTTGGCAACTAAGTTATAACAGATTTAACGTAAAAGCGTAAATAAACCACAATTACTCAGTTCAACAATAGATTACTAATATAATGGTAAACAAATAAATTTATGTTAATACTTTAGGTCCATTGGGCGACAAGTTTGCAAGATTATGGGAGGAGGAGGTAGCCAATGCGGGGGGTAAACGCACACCAAGTCTACTGCGTGTTATAATGAAAGCATATGCTGCAAAATGTATGTTGTACGGCTTTGTGCTTTTCGTCATGGAATGTGGAATAAGGTGAGTCTTATATTAACATAAAATTATGTGAATATCAAACATGCATGCGAATTTCTTAAGAAATGTACGACGATTTATTTGAGTACCTCACCAATTATGTTGTCAAAATTAATAAAAACATTAAGTCAAATTTATTGCGATATCTAGGTGCTTAGCTGCAGGTAAATCAATGAATACTTATTAAGTTCATTAAATATTATTGTGCACGTGTTTATACTTTTGAGATTATGATGTTTATATTGACTGTGATTGAACAATATTCAATAACTGACATTACAAAATAAGCGAATGTCCTGAACGTAAAGATTGCCCTTACTATACCTTATATCAGAATGTAAGTCCATAGGTATGTATGTACTTGAGTGTGGGGTAGAAAACCCTATACAGGTATATAGTTTGCCTTCTCGTGAGACTTCTGACATTTTTCTGTCAAAAAGCAACAAAGAGGTTTATACATTTAGCTAGTCAAATTGATATAAGTGCTTACCTACCTATTACTACATTGTTTAGCTCCTACAAAATAAATGGAGTTGATAAATTGTTGCTTGTCTTTAACAAGGCGTTGACCCAATTGAGTCTTTGATTTGACTTTAAAATGAGATAAAAGTGCAAGTATAAATTGGTATGCAAATGTTGATAAGTATATTGATCTTCTCTCATTAATCTCTCTTAGAATTAAATATTTTAATTACTTTTCAGACTTCTCTGTAGGTAATTTATACAGAGAATTTGTTAATTCTGCATGAAATTATTTGTTTCTATATTAAATTATGAATGTTTCGTGTGTTGACACTTCAAAATTGTACTTAAACAATTTCCTGTATAATGCAACTGATACTGCATTAGGTTTAGGTAGGTATACATTACTCATTAATTGTTTTGTATGATGATTCATTCGTGTTTTGATATACATACACATGAGGATTTTTTCCACGTGGCTAAAGCGATGGTGACGCTTAACAAAAAATTATAACGATAAATTAAAATGATTACTAGTACTACTTGTAGGCTACATACTGCAGATAACTCAAATAACCAAACAGTATTATCGTCAAACGAGCCAGAGTATTGTATCAATTGGAATAGGAAGGACAATGTTTATTGTAGGAACTGCGCCTTTATTTCGTAGTTTCAGTTGATATATTTCCGAGATGCGCAATGTTGTGAAATTATATTCACGTTTGTGGCGTTCGCAACGTTTGCAGTTAAGGTCTGGGTGGGTACTTAGATATTATTCGAGATTCGTTACATTATATCACATTGGGGGTTAGTAGCAATTAACAGTAAACATTCGTTGCTGTTCTTATTATATAAAAAATTAAAGAGTTTAATCGCAAAAAAAATACCCGCGACATTGTCACTCAATACGTGACTGTGCTATCACTATTTATCTAGATTAATCTTTTTCCTATATTTTCTGACAAAATGTAGGTAGTCAGTTACAAATATTAGATTTTATTAATGTATCACGTACCTACCTACCTACACATCATACTCACATTTTTCAATTATACCGTGAAATGCATCCGACGTAAGAAATAAACCGGTCAAGTGCATTACCTTACTCGAGATGTCCTTTACATCAGTAATTATTGTATCGGTATTTATACTTAGGTACATTTTCTTACCTTATTTCACCATATTTACCCTATTCGTTTTATATTGTGATCCTACCCGCTATGCATTCAACAAAAGAATGCGTCAAATTACAAACGGCTATACGTAAGTCTGCAAACAAGCAGTTAATTCCGAGTAAACCGCACTACTTACATACGTATTGACACATCACTCCTACCGTAGGACATTCACGTCACGAAAAGACGCGTGTCGGCTGGTTTTAAAACCATTTTCCTCACCTTACGGATTGCGTCACAATCATAAAAAAGTTAGTGTTCCTCAGTAGGGAATCCCCTAAACGGTTTATTTATAGGTTATACTTAATATAGAATGATGGTAGGTGAGAACTGAATGTACACTTGGCAGCATTAGAATGTGTATTCGAAACAATATTTATTCTGGTAATTAGTATTTAAAACAATGTAACTTGGCTGCCGATTTTATACGATGATAATAATAATTTATTCGACGTAAATTTATGTTTTCGTTCGCGTGGAATTAATTTGTTTGTTGCATTGTTTTATGTTTTATCTTTACTTAGGTTAAATAATTATCGAATTAATAACTTTATTTCACAACAAGTCTCAATGACATTTCCACAGGAGTTCCTTATTTATAATAATAATTGTATAATTACTTATAATGACCGTAGGGATCTATCACAGCTTCTAATAAATGGGTCAGTATCAGTACATTTTACGCATTTCTAAATACGGCTAGCGTAACAACACTTTTATTTTTAGTTGGAATATTTTTGGCACGTTATTCGTTCGTCTAGACACGCAAACATAGAGACAGATCGATGACTACTTTTTACCCAACTGTGTAAGAAGGGCAATGTTTTTGTATTTCAAATTATAAAAATTTATAATCTTTTTTAAATACCTACTCCCTATTTTTCTGACTAAATGTCAAAAAGTCCACCTATTTGTAATCATCTCAAAGCTCTTTCTATAAATAATTTTTTAGACAAACATACTTCCATAGTTAAGTGTACGATTGATTTGTACCGTAGGTAAAATAATTCTATTACGTTTATACTGACGTAGCTTAGCCGAGTTTTATGTAACTTTTATGTTAGGACCATTACGTAAATGTAAATTCTAAAATCAATGTCGTATTCTAATTGGGTTTTCCCGAAAATAAAATCAATTTACCTAAGTACATTAGCAACGGTAAAATTCAATCTAATTTGTGAAACAAACGAATTGACAATTGCCTCCATAAGCTTCGTCGAAGCATTACTGGTTTGGTATTGACTTTCCATTACGTAATTTCTTGTTAATTCACGGTTCTATGACAGCGTTTTTTACGATAATTTTATTGTTAATTGTGATATATCACCTTATATATTATACAAATTTGTCTGCTACAAATAAACTTACATTTTTAATGGTACGTACGTAACACTAAACGATGCATAATAATAATTCACTAAATAAAAAAACACAACGCAACACAAGTCACTACGCGAATTAAGTATAAGTTTTAGTATAATTTAAGTATTATTATGATATAAATAATGTAATTATTAATCGTTAAATATATTCTAAACAATTATATTTGTACAAGATAAAAAATAATACTCGTACAATACTGTGACTTGAGAAACGTAAGCAGTAAAATTATTCTAAGAGCTTATAACTGTGTAATTGATATAATTTGTTGCATTGAGGATAGATAAGTTCATTAAGTGTCCAATAATTAGATAATGTTATGTATAATGATAAAACATGTAGTAGTTTAATGACTCATGAATCTTACGCGCCGGGCTTATCATTATTACTTCAGACGTTTGTTGATATCAACAAAAAGTTGTATCGGTATAATCAAAAACATTTAATATCGCCGAAACGGGACCAATTTCAAGTTTAAATGCATCCCTATGGCATACTGTCAGAGAGAAAAATGGGGACTTGAAAACTGATAATAAAAAAAAAAACTTTCGTAATTATAAAAAAATAATCATTGATGTCTACTTTTGTTCCATTAAGTACAGTACTTACCGTATTTGTTAATGATACGAGTATAAGGGAGTCAGTAAACGTGACACAAATCTATCAGATAGATAACTGATCACTGCCGTGGTCTCGATTCATGAATAAATCGATATTCAGTATCAGTCGAGATAATAAATTAGTAAATGAAAAGGTTAAGGTTATGTCGCCTCAGTAAACCTATTACTCGCGCCCAAAACAATGCTACACGTTTATTTTAGACTTGATATTGATTATGTTTCCTTACCCCATTTAATCAATTATTTATGGGGTTGATATTTGAAGTTAGGGAGTACTTGTGATAGAATAGGTCGTGGCATTTAGCATATTATGATATGCTAAGCTTAGCTAAGGCTAAGAGATAAATAGGAGATAAGAAAAAAGGTTATAAACGTTTCAGTGTGAAAAAAAAGTACACATACCTGATTTGTACGGAATAAAATAATCCCTTGATCCTTTTCTATTCATGCAGTTAAATTCCCACCTTCCTTTGTTCCTTTCCAACGCCATCTTTTACAAATATTTCCTTCTACCTGATAGGATCCAGCAACCACGTCTGATGGGTCGTTTCATTGGGTATTTTGGGCAAAACAAGACATTTTTTTTGTACGACAAGTTTGTAAAACTTCATAAGGAAGTCGTGGTAGCTCGATCCAAGTTGCCCGACACTGCGGATCAGTAAGTGTTTAAATTTTAAAGTAAGTCGGTTGTAGATAGTTGTTTTAAATTTGTTATTGAGTAAAGTATTTCACCCTGTAAAGAACACAAAAAATCATATTATTGTACTGTTCAAATAAATTTATTATGAGAAATCTCATAGCCTAGTATCGTTTATTATAATCCATGGAGGCTTACGTGACTTACGTCCTTAAGTGGATATATAGAATGTGGGTCAACTTTATTTCCTGTATAGAAATCTAAAGAATCGAGGCATTAACGGCATTATTATATACACGTTAGTAGCTAAAAGTAGTGATGTATTAATTAGTGTCAATAGAAGTATTAGTGAGACATTAGTGTGCGAGGTTAGCGTACTATATGTATGTAATAAATTATATATTTTTTCCTTAAGTTCATTGCAATTAAATAAATGAAGCGTACGAGTATACTGTACATTGATGCTGTGATAGTGCTTGATTAAAGTATGAGTAACTAGTCAAGTAATGTTAGCTTTAAGATGTGTAAAGGGCTAAACAAAACTTTATTTATGAACGTAAATACTTACTTTAGCAGTCCGCATTAAAGTATAGTAGATATAACTTATGACTAATGAATAACCCACGAGCGAAATATTACTTTTATTATCCTGGCATTGGTGTTAGCATTAACTTTTTTTTTTATACAGAATAGCCCAGCCAGTGTTCCTGGGAAAGTTGATAGACTTCTACAGCCCCAACCATGGACAAGTCCAGCGTTCAGAGGCATATATCTACGCCGGGTGCGTCGTTCTGTGTTCGGCGCTCAACGTGTTTGTGGTACATCCGTACATGATGGCTATTCTACACATGGGCATGAAGTTCAGGGTCGCCTGCTGTTCACTCATCTATAGGAAGGTGAGTGACTTCATAATCTTCATACTAACATTTACTTCTTTCTCAAGTTGTCTTTGTAAATGTTTTGTTTAAGTCATAAAACTTAGTATACATTTTAAGGTTTTCTTGCTACGTTTAATTAGCTAGTTTATTGTTACAGTAAAATACGACAGTTAATTTCATAGTATATGAAACAGCAATATTCATAAAGAGCAAAATTTCAATAAATATCAACCATGGAGCATGTGACACAGTGTTATCGCCAGACGTGACGTTATTATTCAGCATAACGTCCAGTTACTAGTGAATCTACTGTAAACAAATTATTGTTGATAAAACCTTATTTGTCTCTGCCCATTGCCAGGGACGTGTAACTGTACTCGCCTACTAAGTTCTAAGTAAGGATTAAAACATCCTGTTTTGCGCGAATAGCATTGTTATTAAACTAACTGATATAAGAACTGTTACCCTTTTCTGTTGCTAAGCAGAGTTTATCTCTAGCTGTGCAGAAAAGATTAAACAATTGTTAGTGAGCCCCAATAATTTCCATGATTGCTTAGTTCTATTGAAATTGCAGTGATAACCTAGTAGTTTGAAGGTTGGTCTCTCGAACGGGAGTTCATGGGTTCAAGCCCCACGGCACGCACCTTTAATTAACGAAGTTATGTGCGTATCAGATACTACCTAAATAATGATCACTTGCTAAAAGAAGAAAGAAAACATCGTGAGGGACATTACAGCAAGATGTTCTTTCTTATACTTTATGTGTACAATGCTACCCAGTGATCTCTAATCCTCATGGCTATTTATTCGGTGTGATTCCTGTTAATACGATTTTAGAATTTACATTTACCTGTTCTGTATGCTTAAAATATGAACAGTACAAATAAAATCGGTAAAATTCGAGCAATGAAAAAGTAATACGTGTTAAACTGAACCTATTGTATATAGAACATGATTATGGATCTTACTCGTACGTTTAACGTCACCTTGTAAAGAAAGTAACCTTTAAGAGAAAATAAAATTTTAAGCTCTGAACTTGACACTGTACCTATTTTCCTTATCAGATAATCCGAAAAAAATATTTAACCAGCTGCGTACTCGTACCTACATAAAAGAAATAGCCTCTTTGTGCTATCTGTTCTTACTTTTTGCAAATAATATAGTAAAGAGTTGCCTTTAATGGGTTAACATTTGCAAAGCAATATAAATATTTCGTTACAGGCAGTGACAGATATGGAACATTTCATGTCATATCTCAAAAAATTTATAAATCGCTTTATCGTTGTGCAATAACTTTCCTACACAAATATATCAAAATAACTTTTTAACGCCATAACTGATACTTCGGATTACCTCGTTTTTCGTCGACGAAATGAAGAGAGCAATTGAAGAGGGAGAATAACTGAATTTGACGCGTTGAAAAAGGAAGAACCTATTTGTAAATTCTCGTGTGTATTTATAAATAGATTCTAAACCGAATTAGTAGTTGTGTCTATAACTATTAAACATCTGAATAATTAGGTAGATAGTACATATTTTCACAAAATCAATTATGTACCTAGTAATGGAAATAGAAAAATATCTTTCCCCTTGCACGACCACACTATGCGTTAGCATACCTCTGAAACAAACTTGATTATGAAAAACAAATTAGTTTTGTAAGCCTTGAATCAAATCAATTAATTCTAAACAAGCATAATGTTATAATGACGCAAACGGTTTTAATTAATCCCTTGCGTATTTTTTACAATTTAACCATATCCTCGTAACTATTATAATCATTTGTTGTATATTAAAAAGTAGTAAAAAAATTAAAATTCATTGACTTTAACCTATTAGTCATCTGCAGGACGATGGACATCTATCCAAACATGGAGTCCATAAAAAAAATGTCAAATTAAAACCTTGGAACCTACCGAATTTCTTAGCTGAGTGACCGCTATTCAACAGAAATAGGAAATAAGGCGTAATCTATCCTCAAAAAACAGCGCTAATGACGTTAGTTAACCAATTCACAGCTCACTTTACGCTTCCATCAATTATTATGATTGAGACAAGGCGTTAGGCTATGAACGATTGTTATAGACAACACTATTACAGCAAGTCTCATGACGTAAAGATATGCTACATAAGTTGAAATGTATTCGTCATATAACACTTGTCTGATACATTTTATGAAATACTGTTTTGTATATTATTTTAGCTTTCCAAGGTAGTTGCCAGTTGTAATAGTACGCGAAGGTTGTGTGATTTATGCATGACACATAGATGTTGATAATTATTTGAACTCACGTTCGCAGCTATCTTTCACGTAATGACTACTTGCTAAATGCAGGAAACTGAAACCTAATGGGTTTTTAAATTATACTAACTTTGTTGTCACACGCGATTCTGTATTTCTGCGAATTGTTGAACTGAATGACACTGCGTATAGGAAAATAAATTGATAACTGGCGATGAGTAAGTAGATGACGAAGAATAATGTTTTTTACCAAGCTAAGCGTTTACATACAAGGTATTATACAACAGATGATAGAAAAATAAAACCCTCATGGATCTAAAGTACCTACATAGTTCTAAGGTCGAAATACACAACTACCATAAGTATCTACACTATGAGTTGCTTCACTTTTTTTGCGAATAAAATATTGAGAAGTAGTACCTATTAAGCGTGTATTTAATCATTAATTTAAAATGACGGTAGAAGTAAATAACTTTCACACGGTAACTGAACAGAGAGTAATAATTATTGTGTACCTCAGGTGGGTTTGCGGTTTGTGTTAATCAGTCAATCGGTCTGGTTTCCTGGCTATTATCTTTCAAAACAAGATACTTACGTTAACGGCTCGTACACACAGGCTTTTAGCTGCGGCGTTTGCACGCTGTGCGCGCCATTTGCCATACGCAAAGATCTGCTGTAATAATGCGCTGCGACAAAGACGCGAATAACCGTAGCTAGAATGAGTATATCTGCCCGAGCCCTTAAAATGTGAACACTGTTCTTTGATTTTTTATGCGTATTGAATTACGAGGCATGAATTCTTTCTTTTATAAAATCGGCTAATGAAGCTTATGAATGACAAGTTAAAAAATGTACCTATATTGCCGATTGCCGTTTTTTATTCCCACTTTGAATTCGGATTTTGTCAATAGTATTATAAATGCCTGCGAACTGTATATTATGGTATTTACAGTCGCTGCGGCTATCTAAAACGGCGCTGGGAGAGACGACAATCGGGCAGGTGGTGAATCTTCTATCTAACGACGTGAATCGGTTCGACGTGGCCATCATATTCCTGCATTATCTGTGGATCGGGCCGGTCGCCACGGTTATCATCACGTACTTCATGTGGCTGGAGATCAGCTGGGCTGCCATCGTCGGCGTCGCGTTCATGCTTGCCTTCATACCACTGCAAGGTGAGTTTATTATACAAAACACTTCACATCAGTGTTGTTACACAAAGTAACCATTAAACATAGAACACTCTACTTTTATCTCAGCTTTTATAGTGCACTTCCTGATACTACCTACTACAGATTACCAAACAGGTACTTCAAGCGAAATGTTCACAACGTACGCACGTGTAAAGCGAGGGGCTAAGTTCAGTATACAGTTTAACAGGACTAAATACCATAGAATGGAATATTAAAAAAGTACAATTGAAATGCTACTTGCCATATTTATAAATTAGTTAAGCAATTTTGTAATCCAAAGATAATAAGCGTAATAACGAAATAAAAATGGATGAGGGTAATAATCTCTTTTTTATAATGAAATAACGTATTTACAATTAATAATTACAACCATAGTTACTTTACGCTATGTATAAGTTTAATTAATATCGGCTTAGCAGTTTACATGTTACCTTTCCCATACCATACTGAACTGCAAAGGACAACTGGCTCTATATCTTCATGTCGTTCACTGATACGAGCGACCATGCTTTAAGGATGTTTAATTGGAACAATTACTGTGCACCATGCCTTTAGCTCGTCAATCATTGTATCGTTGACATAGCGTGTACAATACAGCGTGCTTGTTCAATTGAAGTTCTAATCAATATTAATCGGATAGCGTATATTTTATTTATCTCAGTATTCCGTAGCTTGAGTATATTCGGACTATCCGAATACTTCTTAAGAGTTTTTTTTCTAAGGTTGTATTCATATATATATGTATAGTGTATATTGTGTTTGTTTTAAAAACGCTACAAATTACATACATAGATCTTAACATTTGATCAAATATTGAACCACAGGAATACCCTAGTTCTTTAATGCATTGTTAACGACCAAAGTAAATATTTGAACTACTAGGCACAGTACACACGTTAGGCAATACGAGGAAATTATTCTATTGATAAGAAACTTTTCTTATTCCAAGTATAAATGTATTATGAATTGACGATGACTAGTCTCCAGGTCTCATCTCTTTTCAACTAATAAAAAAAAAAATCGCATATGCTCATGATGTTGATAAGTTATTTTTTTTTAAACCTAATTAAAAAAAAAAAAATTTGGCAAGTTTAAAAGTACCTAACATTTGAAATGATGATCTCATGCTAAAACTATCTAGTTATATTTATTGTTTTTAATTTACGGATGATTTAATTTTATGCCGCGGTGCATTGTCCTAATTCAACACAAACAAGATAGCGACGTTTTGACCGTAGTCCGTCCTCTCAATGTTCACTTACACTTTGTTTCAATATTCGTATAACACAACTTACATAAATAGGTGTATTTATTATCTGTACTAAAGGTACTCAAATGTCATCTATTAATTTGTTTATCTACCAATGTTTATGTTTAAGGGGCTATATAATTCGTAAAGTACAGAGATGGGGATCTTGGCTTTGTTTTTTTGAAACAAAAATAGGCAACAAACAACTTTGTCAATAATCATAAAAGTCACATATGCACTCTTCGCTGTATGTTATTACATAAATACATTTCCCTTTTTCTATAATACTAAGGTCTATTAGCACTATAATTATCCTATTTAAGATTGCACTAAGCAGCCATAATAGCCAGGCATTTTGAGATAAATATCGTTAACAGCAAACGGCATTACATACGATAGCTTTGGTGGATATTTATAAGGGTTATAGTGGAACTACCTTAATGTAGCCTGGTTGTATGTGTAAATTTAAATGTGCGACAATAATAGCATAAAGGCTTTTACTTCTAACTATATTATTATCCTAGGTCTTATGCCACATGATGTATGCATATCCACGTAATATATAGGTACTTATTTATCGGGTAATGTCACACAGCGTACCTGGGAAAGCGCACGTCCGTGTTGCGTCTGAAGACCGCGTTACGGACGGACGAGCGCGTGCGACTCATGAATGAAATCCTATCCGGCATCCAGGTCATCAAGATGTACACGTGGGAAAAACCGTTCGCCGATCTCGTCGCTAAAGCCAGGAAGTTAGTGCTCATATTACTTTGCTCGTTTTTGGAGCATAAGCTTAATTATAATTAGTGGTAAACCTTAACATACTTATGTTGTTGATCTAGTCGAGTGTCTTGAAGGCATTCGATAAGATATAACGTCTTTTCTTTGATAAGAAAGTAGAAAGAATGATTCTGCCACTAGCGATCAGCTATCTAACTATGTATGTATGTAACTAGTACCCGAAGTTAACTCGATAGATAACAAATTAATAAAACTTGTTAAGGCAACAACGCTACAACTGATATCTGAACCGTGTTTCTTTTGTTTTTTGTCACCAGGCACGAAATAAAGCAAATCCGAGCGACGTCGTATATCCGAGGAGTACTAACATCTTTCATAATGTTTACGACGCGAATCTGTTTGTTCTTCTCCATCCTGGCTTTCGTGTTGGAGAATAATGTCATCAATCCAAAACAAGTTTTCGTGGTCACCAGCTTCTACAACATACTGCGGCAGACCATGACCGTGTTCTTCCCACAGGGTAAGTTTTGAACTGTTTTGAATTTTACAGCTGGAAGTTAGGCTTCTGTGGATGTTTACTATACGTATAAGTTAGATCATAGTGGAGACACTGATCAAGTCCCTAATTGTCTAAATTTGAACATTTTAAAGGACATTTCAAAGGAATCACTTCTCCTCAGAATGTGATTATTAATTTCAATTTTTTTTTTACAATGACATTTTGTGGTAAAAAATTACTGACCATGATAATAACAAATTTTGTTATAGTCCTGATATAAAATTTATTATTTTAAGGTATTGCGCAAGTAGCCGAAGCAACTATATCAATAAAGAGATTACAAAACTTCATGCTGTACGAAGACACTAGCAAGCCAGTGCCGGGGCTCGCTGAGATACAAACCTCTAAGAAAGACAAGAAATTAGAACGTAGGGAATCCGCGACATCCACTAAGGAAGAGCTCCAGCCTACTAATGAAAAAACTGATGAAGACTTGGAGAAGGAACCACTTAAAAAAGAGGAGGAATCCAAAGGAAATGGTGAGAGTTGCATTTGATAATAATAATTTCAGGTTCATTATCAAAGAATAGACTGATTAGGTTAGCGTAGATCTCAAAACTGTGACTGACTATCTTCATTATTGTTATGTGATAATTTATGAACTTACCATAACACTCAATAGTTTCACAACCAATGTGTATGTAGTACTTAAATAATATGTATATTTGTTTA
>LGAG01000149.1:0-10922 GCA_001278395.1 Lerema accius
ATATTACTACTGGGTTGTGGTCCTTAAATTTGAAAATGTTATAAATATAAATGCATTATTCTACATACTTGTTCTTTTCTTTATTTACTAAGATCTTTCTTTATTATCTTTTTAGTCAAGAAATTATCAGTACATAATTACTTTGTTGGTCTATTTAGTTCGAATTAGAAGAACATATCTTAATATTTTTAAGAACCTTGACTGTTCTTTTTATGATATTTACGTTAAAAAACTACAGAGACTTAGGAAAATGTTTATTTAAAATAACAATTGTTCCGTCGTTTGTCTGTCCGTACTAATAGGAAAACTATAACTGACTGAAGATCTGGGATAACGTCTCAATTTTAACAAAATTTAGATTCTGTGTCGATCTGATGATGAAGACGAATCCAATGATACGCTATACGTAAAATTACATGAATTCGTTTATGCTGTAGAGATGCCGAAAAAATGGACATGCATACATACATACGCTCAAACAACATTACTCTACTCAAATAATAAAAAAAAGAATAAAAATAAAAGAAAGAACCTTACCGGGATATCCTTGGTAGTAAGGGATTTGATAAGGTGGGTACCAAGGAGCTCCCAATGGGTAACCATTCTGGTTCCATTGTTGAGGATAGTACCCTGGAGGAGGTGGAAGCAAGGGTCCACGGATTGGAGGAAGCGCTGGGCCACCTGGGATCTGACGTGGACCTGGACCGAGGTGTGGAGGACCTGAAAGAAATGATTTTACAAGCTTTTATTTAGTTTCAACTGTCCCGGTGTTTGTAATGAAATGTTGCAAGCTAAATTTCACCCACTTCCCGGTGTCTGATTAAGCTAAAATTTTACACACTGGTCCAGTCCTTATGACAATGCATGTTTATAATAAGCATGATGTGATACTGCTACCAGGATTGGCTCCAGACGATTGAACCGCTCAACGGTTAACAGTAGGGACTTGAAATTTTGCACTTTTTAACTTTTTAGTTCTTTTTCTTATTAAAAATTAATAAAAGTTTGTTTTTTAAAAAAACTTTTAAATTTATTATATTATATCATTATAATCGCCACCCGTAACTGTCCCACTGCTGGGCTCGGGTCTCCTTTCACAGTTGCACAGGCTGGTCCATTCGCTGGTCAAGCGAGGATTGGAAGTCTTCAGAAACCTTTGAGAAATTCATGGAGAACTTTCAGGTGTGTAGGTTACCTCACAATGTTTGATCATCGAAGCACGTGATAATTAGTTTTTAATTCGCACAAAACTCTTTGTAGACGATCCCGTAGCCTAGTTGGTAGTGACCCTGCCTGCGAAGCGAGGGGTGATTTCGATTCCCAGTCAGCAGATATTGATGTGACAGATAAATGTTTATGGGTTTTAATTATGTGTTATTTATGACATGACACCCATGACACAAGAAATCTTACTGAGGGGGTATAAGTAGTAGCGTTTTAAATAAGAGATGCGTGCCGGGATCAACTTAGGAACTTCCGTTCAGACCAACGTTGAAACCACTAACTGTAATATTATTACGGCTGTAAAATACGACTTACCCGGAAGATGTGGGTAACCAGTTGATGGATGTGGTAGAATTGCAGGTATCAACGGACCTCCAGGGGTCCCTGGTGGAGTAGGTTGTGGCGGAGATCCCCCTGAAAACAAACATCATTACAATCCAATCCGTGAAGAGTCCAACATTGGACCCCTTTTAACCCAACTGGACAACTAACGGAAAGTAAGTGCAATGACTAACATTATTCTCGATATAGAAGTAGAAGAATTACCTTTTATAACAGAAGATGTTTGGCTGCTAGATTGAGATGCGGCAGACTGAGATGAGAAATTGTTTAGAGAACTGCTCTGTCCATTTGCTGTGATTATTTTCGAAGATGATGCTCCTGATATTTTGGAATTGGAATTAGATCCTTGTTGGGAAGATTTAACAGATGTCTGTCCACTCTTGTTAACAGTGTTGACGGAGGCTTTATTATTGTAGCTCGATGAACTACCAGAACTACCGCTTGAAGATGAACTTTCGCTTACTGAAACAGAAGAAAGTTGCACAGTCATAATCACTAGAGGACTCTGTGATCGTTTGAGCGTAACTTACGTAAATAATATGTAGAATAGATCATGAATTGATGAAGAATCAACTGCGGATAGTCGCAAAGTGGATAGGTGACCGCTAGTGGCAAAAGATTTCTTGAGCATTTCAGAGGACATGTTATTCTTGTCTCAGATGTAAAGGATGATTTAGAGGACAGTCGTAAAGCCATTTGCGACCTTCAGACTGCACAAAAACTTCTGATTATAGTTTGGCCACTAAGGGGCTGTCCAATAATCACGTGATGTTTTTTTAGCATTTTTAAACCCTAAGAAGGTAAGATCTAAGACTAACCCCTTCGCTCTCCCCCAAATCACGTGTATTTTCAGTACCTTCAAAGAAAGTGTTTTTTAATATTTATAAAATACAGGTATAAAAAAATGTTACTCTTATTGAGACGTGGCTATTAACATGGTGATTGATGGACTGAAATAATTCTATTTACTAACACTAGTCTATAAGTTACCACTAAGAACTACTAACATCAAATATGGAACTTTTTGAAATTATTATTTTTTTTAAACTTTTTGAAAAAATAAATACACATGATATATTACTACAATTGTGATATTTCGTGATTTTTTATGCTCCACTCCCCCTCTTTCGAACCACACATGATTAATGGAAAGCCTCTAACCGCACTGGGAGATCAATGCTCTCTAGTAAACAATAATGGCCTGGGGAATTAAGGCCAAATACTTACTGATAGGCACCATCGTATAAGCTACGAGAGATCTTCCATGCTTGTCTTTTGTCAAGGTTCGAATGACTTTGTAATCCACGTCGGCATCTACAAGATTTTCATTTTTTAATAAATAACTCTCTAGGAATCGAACCCAGGACCCGTAGAACAGCGGTCCGGAATAACCAATGAGCGATTACGGCGATTAGAGATGTAGTGTGAAGTTTCATAAGAGTTCAATGAACCTATTACTAACGCCATCTAGATTTGTTCTCCAAAAACTAATTTAAAATCTCACTTCGTCATATTGAGTAATATTAAAGAGTACAAAAAAATTCAAGTGAGTATATTTTATTTTAATTTACATATTTGAACGTATATAATTATATTATGTTAAATTACAATATATAAAAACTTGATACATACCTACGGGAATATTGTAGATTTTTCTAGAACCTGAAAAATGAAAAGTTAAAAGTTTAGAAACTTGAGAGTTAAAAAGCGCTAAACTTTTGAAAATAAAAAATATTAATTATAACTTACCATCCCGAGTGTACCTATAATTTTCAAAAACTGTTTGCGAGCTCTGTTTCTGAGAGGTAGACCCAGATGGGGTTACAGTTTTCTCGTTTTTAGAGTATGAAGACGAGCCTCCTTGATTGGATCCTGTCCCTTTCTCGTTTATTGAGTAACTCGGTCCAACTTGCGAGGTCTCATACGCATTGGAGTTCGAATAACCATTATTTTGGCTAGTGCTGTCGACGGTTGAAATATATTCTAAAAAATACGGGGAATACGTTTTAAAAGAATTTTAAACGAAATATATATAAGAGTACGTACATAACAACAAAAAAAATTAATAGAGAACGCATAATATAATATAATTTAACCATAACTCATTGTGTCTAGATTATCGATAGGATTAGTTTTATGGAATACGTTACAGCGCCATCTGTTATATTATAAAGGAACCTACTTGTAGCGCCATCTAGGAATAATGTAGGACAACGTTATTGTGTAGAAACCTGTGCCTGTGTAATTTTTTATTCTTTAATTTAAACGTATTTATAGCAGATATTATTACGTTGCATTATTAGTAAAATGGTACTGAAAGTCGAATCAATGAAGTTTTAATTAGTACATATTAAACTTAGATAAAGCAACAAGAAAATAAAATAAAATAAAAGCTTCAAATTCAACTCACTCTTTGCTGAACCTTCGAGGATTAGCAACTGAAATAAAAAAAAATAATCAATACATTCAATTACAAAAAAGAAAGAAATTAATCAATTTCTTAAAACACCTACATAATTCAACATCAAATATTTAAGGCAAGGAATGGTATAAAAATATTATTCAGCATAATTTATTTTTAAAAACGCTTCTGTTATTTATTTTATTCACCGGAACAATAACGAATGGTACATGCAACCATTACAAAAAGTTTTGACGTGAATACGTTTTTAAATTTGCTATCATACGGGGGCAATCCTAAAAACCTAACGACAAAATCGGAGGATACAATTTGGCGTTATAGTTTCGAATCTATCGTCTACATCCGAAATTAAATTATACCACTAGATAGCTAAAGGATCTTAATTAATTACAATAAGCGAGAATAGAGAAAAATTGCGCGCGGTGAAGGAGGAAGCGCCGCCATTTTGAATTTTTAGTAAAGTATAGGTATTTTATTTAAAAAAAAATAATCTTTAACATAAATGTATTCACGTACATCATAGCCATGTCAATGATACAGCTATACCCATTTTTTTTAATTTGCCACGTAAACGCCTACCATCTTTTATAGAGCAATCTGCGTTTTAGAATAGTCTTTGGCGTAACTCACTGCACAAATAGATCCAATTTATATCAGGAGTTGTGGCCCATTGTTCCCGCCATATTTGTTTCCATATAAGATCTTTCTTTATCATACTATTTTATTTATTGTTTATTTTTATTTCGTCTTTGAATACGTTTATGTTACAGGTAATTTTCTTTTTATATAAAATATACTTCTTTACGTACTTACTTACGTCGTAAAATAACCTCGATTAAAATATATATTTAAAAAAAAAAACAAGCTTTTATTACTTGTTAATAAGAAAAAGAACTAAAAAGTTAAAAGTGCAAAATTTTACGTCCCTACTGTTAACCGTTGAGGAGTTCAATCGTCTGGAGCCAATCCTGGTAACAGTATCACATCACGCTTATTACAAACATGCATTGTCATCAGGACTGGACCAGTGTGTAACATCTTAGCTCAATCGGACACCGGGAAGTGGGTGAAATTTAGCTTGCAACATTTCATTACAAACACCGGGACAGGTGAAACTAAATAAAAGCTTGTTGCGCTTCCTCCTCTCCACCGTGCGCGATTTTTCACTATTCTCGCTTATTGTAATGCCAAACTTTACCCCAGACATTATTATCATTAGTCTTTTAGGATTGCCCCGGTATGGTAGCAAATTTAAAGATGCACGTCAAAAAATACACATGTAGCCGAAATGTATGTCATAGAAAACAATAATTTGAAAGGACTTACACTGAATGTACACAACAGTATCGCGTACAGATGCATCTTGAAGGCAGGATAATAAAATCCTCCGCCAAAAGACTATGAAATTTAATGCAGACTGACAGTTTATATACCCATATATGCAGCGAACAAGGTAATTGCAGGTATTACGCACCTATCATAAATCTTTTATTTAAATTTGCTTAGTAAATTCAATATTTTTGGACTTCAGCTAGGCTTTTGATTGCAAACAGAAGGGGTAATTAATTTTTTTGGTTAATTGGTAACGCAAAATATCTTTTATTCTCATCTACAAAATAAAATTAAATTAGTCATTTAATTTTACAAATGGGTGCGGAATTTTTTTTGGCTTCTAAAAAGGCTTTTGATAACAAACAGAAATTAAAACATATATTTCTTAAATATCTTTAATATTTTTTTAAATAGTGTCTTTTTGTTGCCAAAAGATCGCTAAAGTCATGTTGTTGTAGTTTTATTTTACACTATTTAAGTTAGTGTTAACATCTAAATAAAGGTAACTAGTTGATCAAGTAATTACGCATAACCCTATTTCTAAGTAACAATAAAGTTTTGTTTATTTATTTGTTCAAATGTTGTTAATCAGGTAACTGTGCTTCTAATGTTCACATACATCTAATAATTGTTCTTTGCTCTCCAAATATTTTGAAGTGAAAACATCTTTAGTATAGTTATGATGTCAATTAAAAAGCGTAGTAAAATGAAACTAACATTAGTGTCCGTTATATAAGTATAACGGGGAGAAAATTTGATAGGAAGAATTATACAGTGTTTCTAGTTAGCTATATAACAGAACGAAAGTTTCTTACTAGCGACATCTATTATCAAGTTAGTAGTACTATTTTGTCAAGTGTTGAATACTGTAACTAAATTATTAAATTTAGCAAGCACGTATTATTTTCTTTTATAATCTAATGATTTTGTAACATATTTGCTTCTTTCACTATTGAATTATAATCTGTTTCGTAAGCCTTCCTTTATATTCTTACGATTTATTACAACATTATACCTACTGATCGTTTGATCCAAAAGTTTCTAAGGTATTTCCAAAATAAATTGATAGAGATTTTTTTTAAGTTTCAGTGGCAATAACACCTAGTACCCAATCTTCGTAAGGGTGGATAAAAAAGAGTTTCTCCATGTGTTAAATTTTAATATTAATCGTATTACTTTTTGCAGGTTCGTTTTTAATCGCCTTTACCTTAATTTTTCTAGAACTAACAATCTATTAATCTTATTGAACATTTGTTCAAACACATATATTACAGTTTTATATAATTCATTCTTTTTGTTTAAATGAAGACAATGGTTATTTGAGGAGATCACGTTATATTTGCTTTTCAGAAATTTATGGATTGTACGCAAAAGATCGGTAAATATTATTCTTTATAACCTATTATTGAATTCAAGCTCTATTGTAGCAGTAGCATTGCCTATATTTTTTTAATTAAATCCTCTCAATACAAAACAGCCACGTTTTTGTTTTATCTATATTAATAGTTAAAACTTCATCTTATTACAAGCTTTTATTTAGTTTCACCTGTCCCGGTGTTTGTAATCAAATCTTGCAAGCTAAATTTCACCCACTTCCCGGTGTCCGATTGAATTAAAATGTTACACACTGGTCCAGTCCTGATGACAATGATGTTTATAATAAGCATGATGTGATACTGCTACCAGGATTGGCTCCAGAAGATTAAACTCCTCAACGGTTAACAGTAGGAACTTGAAATTCTGTTCTTTTTAGTTCTTTTTTTTATTAACAAGTAATAAAAGCTTGTTTTTAAAAAAAATCTTTTTATTTCATGTTTATTAATTTCACCTCAGTATGGTTGATTTAGATTAATCTAATCACTTTCTGAATTAAATCATTTGGAAAATCACTCGTAATAGTTATTTTATTTAGGAGTACCCCAAGGATCTATCTTAGGACCAATAATTTGTTTAACTACGTAATACATAACTACACAATAATACGTGAAAAATTTAACTTTAAAATAAAGTTGAAGTATCTGTTTGTAATATAAAAATAACCGCTTTTTACTTAATACATACGTATGTATACACGATCGGTACACATACGAAAATAATATTTTTTTATAATTTTGTCTGTCTGTCTGTTTAATCTCTGAAACGGCTGGTTCCATTTTGACGGGATCTTCACTGGCGGGTAGCTGATGTAATAAGGAGTAACTTTTGCTACTTTTGTTTACTTTCGTCTCAGCATAGGTTTTCCGAAGCGAAGCGAGGGCAGGTCCACTAGTTGAACTTCGTGAGCCCTACGCGCGGCCAGCTTTTGTCGCCTCTTATGACACCCTGGTCTACCGGCATGGGATTGGGGTTAGTATTCTATGCCGCCCCAATAAAAAAGAAAGAAACGTTTATTTCACCGTGGTACAAAACAAAAACAAAAACAATTCAAAATATAACTTAAAACTAGCAAAATTAAATAAAACAATTTCGTTGACAGCAAAAATAAAGAAAATCAAATATATCCCACGGCGAAAAAGGATTACACTCAGCCTGTGCCATGGAACGCTAGGACCCACGGCTGCTGGTTTTCAGCGCAGTCCCCCTTTGCATCGCGTAGTGTCGCAAGCAGTGCCCATATTGTGTCTCAGTTACATAAAATAAGTGATTAATTTGTATATAAATACACAGTAGGTACAGACAAGTATAAATAATATATAAAATGTACCTATATACCACTTAATGAAGCATGAATGCAAATTAATATCAATTGGTATAAATTTTAAAGTTCATATAAATTTAGAATTCAATAAAAAGTGTCCAGTAACGTTAAGCAGAATCGAGAAGTGATTCACGTATGTCACCCCCTTAAATGAAAAACTTCAGCTAATAGGCGTTTTAATATAACGCATCTTCGATAGAATAATGATACAGAACTTATATTATATAACCCCTGCAGTATACATATAGCAATGGTGCAATAACTCGTCGATGAAGATGCATTATAGTAGGCGAATTCACTTTTGCTTTCGATTCTGAACAGGACCTATTAACCAACTAACAATCCCGCCTTAGTCCTACTCGAAGTTTGTTACGATGTCCATGGTCGGCAGGGGTTGGTGGCACTGTCAGCTCGTTTGATATCTTAAAGCCATAAAAAACACTACCTACCTCCTAAAACCCTACCTCCCAAATAATAATAATACTTTTTTATAATTGAAAAATAAATGTCTAGATTTTCTTCAATAAATGAAAATAAACCGGGACAGAAGATGTGTGAATGCGATAAAAGAAATTTAAAATTTGTTTGAATTTGGAATGTTAACTATTATTGTTCAAATCAGGTTCTGTGTAATTAAATTTTTATTTCAATTAATTACTGAAACCTACAACATACTATCCTCTTTCCGAAATTTTACATTCGTCTCATTATCTTGAAGCCAAAATTTTTGAAGGTTTCACTTCATTACGTGTAATTATAGTGAAACACAGATAGACTGCTATGGCCATATTCATAAATCCTTTATCCTACAATATTATACATGTGAAAGTTTGTAAAGATGTTTGGATATTTGTATGTTTGTCCTACACGCTCTAACCGTTGAACGGATTAAGTTGAAACTTGGCACACAGATAGCTTGCATCCGAAAATAGGACATAGGATAGATTTTATCCCGATTATAGGTTCCCTTGGGATAAATCCAGTGTTTTATTAAACTACTCTCCTGCGGGCGAAACCGCGGGCGACGTCTAGTAGGGCATAAAATAGATTCTGTTCCTATCAAAAGTTCCTCGGGAATAATTTAGACATCAATCAGTTCAGGATTAAATAATGGCCGTGCCGATTTTTTTGCTCGACTTGGCAGGGGCACTGCCGTGCCCGCAAATACATCAACGGTTAAACGGGTTTGAATAAAAGACACTTTCATAATTAAATTATTTATTAAACAGTTTATTTACGTCCAGAAACTTGGCACCACACTTTCGAGTTACAACAATTTTGAGGCTTGTTCCGGTTTGTTCTATACACGGAATTTTAATTCGATTCCACATTTGACATTAGCTACTGTCGTTTTGTAAAAAAATGATACCACATAAAACCTAATAGTGATGAACACAACAATCAATTAATAATCGCGATTATATGTTTCTGTAATTAATGTTTAAAAACAATTATGTAATTACATTATAATATTTGTGTGCCGTTTAAAAAATAAACGATCGATATTTATTTAAATAAATACATAACTGTTCCTTCATCATTACATTTTTTTTGTTAATTTCACACAATAATTTGAAAAAAACTCTCAGATCCTTAATTAATTGACATAACTAAATTAATCAATTCAGAAATATTTAAATTCCTGCTAATACTTAGTTATGATTAAACGAATGGAATCGATTCGGAAATATTTCATTTTTGTATCGAATAATTTCGCAACGTCACTATTTATTACTTGTCATAACGTTGCCACACTGAAATTGTCAAATCTGGAATCGAATTAAAATTCCGACTATAGGTTTGTTCTACATTGTTCCAAAACGGTTTAGGGCTGAGACTGGAACTTTCAGAGAAAATGACAAAAAACACTCTTTTGAGCTAGCACCACACTTTGGAAGGTATCGCAATTTTGAAGGTTGTTCTAGCATTGTTCTGTATTGTTCCAAAATATTGCGATCGAAAAACAATTATTTCTGTTAAATTTCATGAAAAACAATTTGTACTTGGCACCACACTTTGAAGGCATCGCAGTTTTGAAGGTTGTTCTAGCATTGTTGTTTATTGTTTCAAAATATTGCGTTCGAAAAACAAATTGTTTTTCGTGAAATTTAGCAGGAAAAATTTTTTTTCGAACGCAATATTTTGGAACAACAAACAAAAATGCTAGAACAACCGCTATCATCTATTAGAACTGTTACCTAACGTGATCTGTGTCATCTATTAGATCACTGTTACCTAACGTTATCAGTGTCATCTATTAGATAACTGTTACCTAACGTGACCAGTGTCATCTATTAGATAACTGTTACCTAACGTGATCAGTGTCATCTATTAGATAACTGTTACCTAACTTGATCAGTGTCATCTTCTATTAGATAACCCCGTTTCTGGTCATATGTTCCCGGCGATAAATATTGCACATCGTTCTTTAGAAAAAGAAAATCGGCTAATTTCGGTCTCGTAGAGCATTATCTCTGTCCCACACTATCTATGATGTTTTGTCGTTGTTCAAGTGCCCTAAACGCGGTCGCAATGATCGCAAGGTATAAAATCTAATCTTATCTTACTTAATAATAAAATTGAAAGTTGAGGGGCTCTGTTTGTCCGTGTGTTTGAAAGAGCATCACGTAAAAACGGCTGATTTGACAGAACAATGGATTAAATTCATAAATAATCTTTAACTCAGGGCGTTATTTAGACTTTATTTTAAATCAATCCACTCTAACTATCAAAAGTTATTAAAATGTAAAGTTTGTATGGGACTTCTCTAACTGACGTGACTGACAGCTGACGTGGTCAGCCATATTGAAAAAACATAGGTATGTACAACAGTAAGTAGTTATTTATTTTAACTTAAAGATACACCGAAGCGAAGCGAGAACGTGTCCACTAGTCTATACTATC
>LGAG01000150.1:87318-99947 GCA_001278395.1 Lerema accius
CCCCCTCCCTAAACGTTACGTAACACACAAATGTACATGTAGGGAGAGTTACAAAAATTATATTCCTTAGTATTTTTAGTAAAAAAAAATGTTACGTAACGCGTTGTTCGACCTCCTATGTAACGCATCGTAACATTAACAAAACCCCCTCCCCCAAATTGCATTACCTAATACTTGAACGACACCTATAATCAAATGTACGACCGAGTACAAAGGTCTTTAGAGTGGTCAAGACGCGTACAGTCACGCGGTTAAGTGTTTCGTTACAATGTTATTAGAGGACTCGACTTATCTACGGTCAAGCAGACGTCGTAAAGGAGTGGTACGGTCGCGTGAAGAAGTGTTAACATTTTTTTATTTTTTCGTATGAGTATGTATGTTATGTGTGTATGACCAGTGTTATTATATACTAGAGGAACGGGTAAATGCTGTTCTGCAATTAATTTTGTCTTGTACTTTGGTTAATTCCTTACTTATCTACATCATGTACTTCATTTTAATTTTAGTATGCCTTTGAGAAAATTTTCATCGCAATTTTCTATGACTGCATTTCAAAATTTCTGATAGTTTTTTAGATCTTTTATTTCGACTACCTACCGGGTCTAACTGTGTAATAGAACTAAGACATATTTTGACGTGAATGCGTCTTTAAATATGCTGTCATACAGGACAATCCTAAAATCTTGATGATAACTAAATCAGGGGATACAGTTTGGCGTTGTAGTTTAGAATCTATCGTCTAGATACAACATTAAATTATACCACTGGATAGATAAAGGATCAAATTAATTACAATAAGTGAGAATAGTGAACACGCGCGCGGTGGAGGAAGCGCCGCCATTTTGAGGTTATTTTACGACGTAAATACATAAAGAAGAGTAATTATTTTATTAAAACAAATTAACTAATAACATAAACGTATTCACGTACAACACAGCCGTGGCAATGACACAGTTTTTTTCATTTATTTAAAAACTTACTTTTAAGCACTTATATTTATTGTTAGTCTCACTGTGCGCGAGTGTACAATAGCAAATATACCAGGGACGGTTATCTACCGGCCGCAGCTAAGTAAGAAAAATATTATTTTTGAGGATCGCCAGTGGCGCCCTCTTCTTTTACGCCGGACTAGTGGACAGACGGACGTACAAAGACAAACTTTGTATAATTCATCTATAGCTTTGACGACCCCGTAGTCTAGTTGGAAGTGACCCTGCCTGCAAAGCGAGGGGTCTCGAGTTCAGTTCCCGGGGTAGATATTTATGTGACAGATAAATTTTCGTTCGAGTCCATGTGTGTTAGTGATGTTTTAGTGTTGTCCATGTCACCCGCGACACAGGGAATACTACTGCGGGGGTATGAGTGTGTTAGTGTTTATTTATTTAATTTTATTTATTTATTTCAATCCTACTAGTGCTATACTCGTAAATGTGAAAGTTTGTAAAGATGTTTGGATATTTGGATGTTTGTAAGTCCTTCACGCTCTAACCGTTGAACGGATTAAGCTGAAACTTGGCACACAGATAGGTTGCATCCAGAAATAGGACATGGGATAGATTTTATCCCAATTATAGGTTCCCTGTGATAAATCCAATATTTTTTCTACCAAAGTTTATAAATAATTTGTTTGACATAATAAGCTATAGTCGAATTTGACCACAAGGTCTTTAACTTATTATTTTATGAAATCCCTTTTCTTTCCTTTTTGCTTAAATATGTCTTCCGTAAAAGTTGCTTAAGTTACGGTTTAAGCATAAAACTAGGCTTAAAGTAATTACATCAATATGAAACTCGGCACATCTCATCCCGAAGGGTGTAAAATCTTCCTTATAATTACAGTTTTGGACAACTTTTTTCTTTTATGCTTTACAGTGTGGGTTAAAGTAGAAGTGGCCAGCGATGTTGCGTTATTTTTCGAATAATATGCAATATTAAGCTATTTAATGATAGGAATAAATTGTGTTTAGCTGTGTCATGGACACGGTTGTGTTGTACGTGAATACGTTTATGTTACAGGTTTTTTTTTTTATTAAATATACATCTTCATGTATTTACGTGGTAAAATAACCTCAAAATGGCGGCGCTTCCCTCTCCACCGCGCGCGTGTTCACTGTTCTCGCTTATTGTAATTAATTCTTTGATCCTTTAGCTATCCAGTGGTATAATTTATACTTTAGGTTAAGTAAATTGTGTAGTGTTATTTTAGGTTAAAATAAATTACTATAATACCTACTACTGTTGTATGTTTTCTCAATATGACTGACCACGTCTGTCAGTCACGTCAGTTAGAGAAGTCCCATACTAACTTTACATTTTAATAACTTTCGATAGAGTGGACTGATTTAAATAAAACAAAGCCTAAATAACGCCCCGAGATCAGTATTATTTATATATTTCATCCATTGTTCTGTCAAATCAGCCGTTTTTACGTGATGCTCTTTCAAACACAGACAAACAGACCCTTTCAATTTTATTATAATGTGAGAGATAGATAGGTTTCCTAATGGTACTACAACATCTTTTCGCTTATATCTTGTCCTCAACTTGAAGACAAGGGGAGACAAGTTCGGGCAAGTGTCCCGCGATCCTAATAAGCATACAAATGGCTCTGTTTCGCTAATCACTGTGTTTTTAACGTAAGTGGTGAAAAAATTCGCAAGATGGCGACATTCCCCTAGTGTCGGGTATTGTCTCTGGCAAGGAAAATTGAGGGTATTTGATAGAAAATTTTAGTATTTCTTTTTTTAATGGGTTTACTGTAAAATATATTGCCGATGATATACTAATTTTAATGAGGGTACGTGAAATTATTTTAGTCTTTAGTTACTTTATTTTATTGAGTGGGAAATAAGACAGAAAAAAATATGTATTGGTACTTTTATTTCAAAAATAAAAGCACGACTTCGAAAAATTGCAAGAGTATTTTATATTTCAAGAAATTATATATCGTTTTCATAATAGAACCGAATGCAATGGGACCTCATACATTAAAATCTGTCAATTCGTCCGAAATTGACATAGATACGAGTACATACATACATACATTTGTAGAACATTACTTTTTACACCCAATCAGGTAAAAATTGCCTCATTTCTACCTTTAAGTTACAACGAAATTGATATAAACTAACAGACCTCAATTTCACCGATACCTACAGAAAGAGATAGAAAATCGTTAAATATAACGCATAGGGTGGGACCAAGCAATAACTCTCCTGTGAATATTACATTCTGGTTAACACATGTGACTATCTTAATATCTTTTTTCACCCCCTAACATCCCCTAGCGAGTCTTTTTCACCCCCGATGGCATGGTATATGGGTTTAGGGTGGGAAGTTGTGTTTTAATTTGTTTGTTAGTATGTGCAAATGTTGCCAATTTTATCTATCCCTACTAATATTATAAATGCGAAAGTAACTCTGTGTGTCTGTTACGCTTTCACGCCTAAACCACTGAACCGATTTTGATGAAATTCGCTATGGAGATAGAACTGAACTTGGGAAAGGATATAGGATACTTTTTATCGCGAAAAATTCGCACGATATAACCGAATTCCACGCGGGCGAAGCCGCGGACGGAAAGCTAGTACTAATAATATAAAGCTGAAGAGTTTGTTTGTTTGAACGCGCTAATCTCAGGAACTGCTGGACCGATTTGAAAAATTCTTTTAGTGTGAGATAGTCCATTTATCGAGGAAGGCTATAGGCTATATAACATCACGCTAAGATAAATAGGAGAGGAGCAGCAATAAAAAATCTTGCGAAAATGACAAAATTGGACAGAGCCGTGGGCGATTGCTAGTCAAGTATAAAGTTACACCTCAACATAGCAAGGTAGGGGTTAACTTAATTAACAGTAAAGGGTTAACTGGCGGCAGGTAACCCTCAGATAAATTAGGGTCAAATTAGGGGTAAAATTGGGACATTTAACCCTATAACGACATAGGGTATGAATTGGACTTAACTTGGAATTAACTTGGATTAAACTAGTGTTATGTCGAAATGTTTTGATAACATCAATTTTGACGTGAATAACGTCTTTAAATTAGCTACCATACGGGGTCCTAAAAATCTAATAACAAACTCAGGGGTACTGTTTGTTGTTGTAGTTTACAATCTATCGTCTACATACAACATTAAATTATACCACTGGATAGATAAAGGATCAAATTAATTACAATAAGCGAGAACAGTGAACACGCGCGCGGTGGTGGGGGAAGCGCCGCCATTTTGAGATTATTTTACCACATAAATCCATGAAGAAGTCTAATTCATTAAAAAAAAATTGTAACATAAACGTATTCACGCTTATTCCTACGCATAATTAAATCACAAACAATTAAATACATTTTAATTAAACTTAGCTAAATTGTAATCAATTTTCGCCGTCTAGTTGAGTGTAACTGCAAATCAGTTACCAACGCGTCGCCAATCCATCGCCCGACAAGATAAAATAAAGGAAGGATGAAAGAAACTCCTACCGTCGCTCCAGTGGTTCTAAACCGTTCATTAGGAGTCCGGAATTGTCTTCTGCAGTAAATATAAGCTTCACGGTACAACGGATTCAATTTTACGTTTCAGATGTTGCTGTTAAATCGTTATATGGATAGGACTTTGAATTAAAATTAATTTATTGTCACTAGATATAAGGAATTAAAAAACTAAAACCCGACTACGGAAAAAAACACACTCTGAAAAGGATAAAACAAGAAAATTATCTCCTTTCAAAACTTTACTATAAGTAAATTATATTTACTCTCTTCATAACCATTGTAATGTTAAGAGGATATCCGTGGTCGTATGCCACATTGCTTTAAAAGAAGTTTGTTGTTTTATCGGTTTTTGAATTGATAGAATATTTGTAACACAGTATGAATATATACAAATAACAAAACATTTTTTTTCTGAAATATTTGGCATACGACCACGGCTATCTTCTTAACATTACAATGGTTATGAAGAGAGTAAATATAATTTACTTATAGTAAAGTTTTGAAATGAGATAATTTTCTTGTTTTATCCTTTTCAGAGTGTGTTTTTTTCCGTAGTCGGGTTTTAGTTTTTTAACTTAATTTTTTTTTTCTATTATTTTGGGGTAGTATGAGTAAAAATTTGGTGAATGTAGCTCGTTGGGTCTGATTGGTAGGCATAGAAGATATGGAGGTGTGAATTTTTTATATTTATCCAGTTTATGTGAGCAAATCCGCGAGTAAAAGTGTACAATATATATATTTTTAAAATGTGCTAATTATGCCCTTTAATTTGATACCAAGCACGGTATAATCAGAAGTACTTCATTTTTTTATTCATGACTTGGCTTCCAGAGGGCGCCAAAAGCAATTTCATAGAATTCTATGTAGCCTATAACCAGCGGAATTACGAGACGCTTCTAATGATACCCCACTTATCAAATTATAAGCAGTAGTTTGGGGAGTTAGGGGGGAACAGATGAACATTCATACATACATACATACATACATACATACATACTCACATACATACCGGTCAAAATCATAACCCTCCTTTTTGCTTCGCCGTAGTCGGGTAAAAAGAAAGAAATTTTATTGAGTCGACATCAAATCTAAATAAATTAAGTCTACTTTTGTGTATATTTTTTAGGATACTAGCAATCGCCCACGGATCCGCCCGCGTAATTTTACAGTTTTCGCAATACTTTTTATTGCTGCTCCTCTCCTATTCATCTTAGCGTGATGTTATATAGCCTATAGCCTTCCTCGATAAATGGACTATCTTACACTAAAAGAATTTTTCAAATCGGTCCAGTAGTTCCTGAGATTAGCGCGTGCAAACAAACTCTTTAGCTTTATATTATTAGTATAGATTGAGTAAGTAATGACTTTACTTAAGTACCTAAGTACGAGTAAGTAAGTAAAATTAGAATTGAGTAAACCTAGGCGTATCTATACAACGATATCCCATTAGAAATAAAATAATCTCACGATAAGAAATGATTCAATCTTGTACGTCCTCCCTTGCGAATTGAGATTCTTCAGTCGCCCTCTGTAGGTTAAATAGGGAAAAAATTAGGAAAACTTGTTATTTTATAGCCGAACACTGGGAGACATTGGATTGGGACATTTCTTTGTAATCTATAGGACATTTCTGAGATATTTTTTTGTAATATAAGGTAAGGTGGGGTAAGACTAACACACGGGGCAAGACTAACACTGTCTATTATCTCGATATGCACTTGAAGAAACAACATGTGTGTGTTTTAGCCGAGAACATTTACGTTTGTTCTATCTTACAGAATTCAAGAAGAATTTCGTATTTAAGCTATACGTATCGAGATAATAGACAGTGTTAGTCTTGCCCCGTGTGTTAGTCTTACCCCACCTTACCTTATAGGACATTTCTGAGATATTTCTTTGTACTCTACTGGATAATTTTAACATTTATAATTTAGACTGTTGCATTTTTATTAGGGATCCCTATTTTTAAATGTAATATAGCGTATGACGCTTAGTGAAGTTGAAGCTTTCTTATAGTGAAAGAATTTTTGAAATTGCTCTAGTATTTTTTGTGGGACAACATTACAAAAAAACACAAATGTTTCCTTTTTTTAAAACTACCTAGTTTAAAAGACATAACTAACTGTTAAAACTAATGAATGAAAAACTGTTTTATGGACGAAAGTAATACAATATTGCATTGCACATAACAACAAGACGAGATATTTTAACCGACAAAAATGTAACCAACCGTAAAAAACATAAAAATTAATGGTTGCCATATTAAATTAACATGCAATTATTACTCTGTGTTGCCACATAAATCTAACACTAACCTTACATTAAGTGTATGTGTGTGTGTGTGTATCTAACACACACTTTTATGATGGTCGTAGCGGAAACGAATGGTGAAATTATCCAGAGTTCGCTAATTGACTTTTCACTCCCTCTGCAGTAATTTTTCACTCGGTTTTCGCCACATGGCGACTCAGCGATGTACTGCACCGAATAATAGGTATTAAAGAACGCAATCTGCAGTTGATATCTGCCAATATTGACGAGAATACGTGTTTAAATTAGCTACGATACAGGGGCAATTAAAAACATAATGATAACAAAATTGGAGGATAAAGTTTGTCGTTGTAGTTTATAATCTATCGTCTACATACAACATTAAATTACACCACTGGATAGATAAAGGATCAAAGAATTAATTACAATAAGGGGGAAGAGTGAAAAATCGCGCGGAGGAGGGGGAAGCGCCGCCATTTTGAGCACCGACTTTAAACCTATTAGTAAATAGCATATGTAAATAATAGGTAGTATTGTATAACTAATACCTATTAAATCTTTATTATTTTATACTTTTTAGTTCTGAAGTCGGTTTTTTTAACGTAGTTATTTTTATATTTAAATCAGTCCACTCTAACAAAAGTTATTAAAAGTTAAAGTTTGTATGGGACTTCTCTAACTGACGTGATTGACAGTTGACGTGTTCAGCCATATTGAAAACACATACACCGAAGCGAAGCGAGGGCGGGTCCACTAGTGATTACTATAAAACTTAGTACTGATAGCATACAGCTTCTAAATTAATTCCCGAGAATTAAGTGTATTTTGCACAAGCATTTTAACTCTTTACAACTTGGCCAATTTCAGGTACTAATATTTGAATTCCTAACAATAAATTCCCAATAAAAATTAAGCAAACTGCGTCGAAAATCAGAAATTCCCGACGAGCAACGATCACGTTTCGGCAATAAATAAAAAAGATCGCATCGGTCGTTAATTGAAAGATCGGCGGAATGAAAGGCGTATGAATCAATGGTCAGCGTTTTGGTCAAACCCCTGCCTCCCCTAGCAATGGTCAATGCTGAATAGCGTTTCCAGACGTCCCGTTTTTGGTGGGACGTCCCAATTTTTAAGAAAAAATTTGATGAAAAATAGGACAGGATTTGTTCTGCTTTTTGGGGATTAGTTATGATACTTTTTTTACTTTGATTGTTTTTTTGTTTTTTTTTAAAGACAGTCTTTATTAACGATCTGATTCAAGCACGTAATGATAAAGTAATGTATTTAAAGTTTTAAAATATTTTAATAAAACACATTTTTACCCACGACGGAATGGAGATGGTACTCGTATATGCGTTTAGGGTGAGAGGATGTGTGTTTCTTTGTTTGTTTGTTAGTTTGTGCAAACCTATGTCCTCGATTATCTCCAGAACTACTGGACCGATTTAGAAACATTTTTCAGTTAAGGATATGTGATTTTACTATCAATTGTCGTGTGAACTCAGACTAGGAATTATAAAAAAAACTAATAATCAGATTGCTAAAAAGCTTTGTTAATTTTTTCAAAACTTCTGATTATATCCTTTTTTTACTATGTCCCGATTTCGACTTAACAGTCCGATTTTTCACTCAAAAATATTTAAAATCCCGACTAGATACATCAAAAATCTGGCAACGCTGATCTAGAAACACCTCCGTCCCCTGTCTCCCCTACCAATGGTAACTTACAACTCACAATCGATGGGAATTTTTAGTCATCTAGTGGACCCGCCTTCGCTTCGCTTCGGGAAACCTATGCCTAGACGAAAGTAAAAAAGTAGCCTAAGTTACTCCTTATTACATCAGCTACCCGCCAGTGAAAGTCCCGTCAAAATCGGACCAGCTGTTTCAGAGATTCGCCGGATCAAACAGACAGACAGAAAGACAAAAATTTAAAAAATGTTATTTTATTACGTGTACCGTGTATACATACGTATGCATTAAGTAACAAGCGCTTATTTTAATATTTAATATTACAAACAGACATTATATACAGTACAGTAGATCATACAATAACTTTCTATCTAATTGACTCATCCCAAAAAACCCAAATACCTTTCGGATAATGAACATTACACCCTGTTAACATTCCAATCTCTTGTAAATCTGATCCCATACGCGTTCCTTTGACCCTACCTTTATTAAAATTCCCCACATATTCTGTTGGGTTAACACAGAAATTGACATAGCAGTGAATTAACTAGTAATCGTTGAAAAAAAATTCCGGCTATTCAAAGTTAGGGGGGAATTTTCAAAAGATTTTAGCCTACTAGACGTCGCCCGCGGCTTCGCCCGCAGAAGAGTAGTTTTTAAAAATATGGGATTTATCCCAAGGGAACCTATAATCGGGATAAAATGTATCCTATGTCCTATTCCTGGATGCAACTTATCTGTGTGCCAAGTTTCAGCTTAATCGGTTCAACGGTTAGAGCGTGAAGGACGTACAAACATACAAATATCCAAACATCTTTACATACTTTCACATTTATAATATTAGTAGGATGTCAGGATGTCACTCTTATAATCAAGAACGTTTAGGCTGTAGAGCGTACCAAAGTAATAGAAATACACACAAAGTACCTAAAGTAACATTACTTTGAAAATTCACAAGCTAATGCTGGGAATTTGACAATATTATTTTTCGTTTGGGAATTTTTTGATTATTCATTGTTTAATTGATTAATTTGGTAGTGTTTAAGCTTCAGAGTGTACCAAAGAAACGAATACATACATACATACATACAATCAAAAAAGTATACTCATCTTCTGGCGTAGTAGATTAATAACCTGGTGTTTGTAATCAAATCTTGCAATCTAAATTTCACCCACTTCCCGGTGTCCGATTGAGCTAAAATGTTACACTCTGGTCCAGTCCTGATGACAATGCATGTTTATAATAAGCATGATGTGATGCTACCAGGATTGGCTCCAGACGATTGAACTCCTCAACGGTTAACAGAAGGGATTTGACATTTTGCACTTTTTCACTTTTTACTTCTTTTTCTTATTAAAAAGTAATAAAAGCTTGTTTTAAAAAATCTTTTAATTTCATCTTTCTATACAATTCACGCGATATTTAGCAACCTATCCTTACCTGACAGACTGAATTACCGCTTTATTTATTTTTTTTATTTTTTTATTTATTTAAAACTTTATTTCAGGCAACGAGGCTTTCCGCTCCGCTTTACTCCACGCTATAACTGCCAACATATCCTTTGCGGAAAGGCACCACATGGCTAGAAATGAGAGAAAAATTACAAGAGGGCGGCATATTTTATTAAAGGTCGGCCTTTGTATTGCTATATTACAAGTATGGTGTACGACGTTTCAATAACTGTAATAGTTTGTCTGTTCCCTTGAAGTATCTTAACAGCGCCACCTACCGAGTCTAATTATGGGTCAAAACCATACTCTGTCCCTCTAATCCGTTCAACGGTTAGAGCGTGAAGGACTTACAAACATCCAAATATATAAACATCTTTACAAACTTTCACATTTATAATATTGGTAGGATAGTAGGATTAGTAGGATGTCACTCGCACAATGAAGATAAATACCTATACCTTCGAAATATGAACAAAGACATACATACATACATACTTACATTCGAAAAACATTGCCTTCCTTCTAGCACAATGTGGTAAAAGTAACTTTATTTTTCATCAGATTGCTATAATTTTCTTTAATAATATCCAGTGATACGTTGTTACTAACTTTGAACTTTACTTCCAAGGGGCGGCCATTGTTTGAATTTAATTTCAAACTCATTTCTTATTCATTAATCTCTTTTTCTTTTGACTTGTTGAATGTTGTTAACAGATGCATAGATAGATAGATAGATACACATAGATAGAATAGAAGACAGGGCTGAATTACTGCAATATATTGTATCTATACCTATACTATCTACGAGTATATCTATACTAATAATATAAAGCTGAAGAGTTTGTTTGAACGCGCTAATCTCAGGAACTACTGGACCGATTTGAAAAATTCTTTTAGTGTAAGATAGTCCATTTATCGAGGAAGGCTATAAGCTATATAACATCATGCTAAGATGAATAGAAGAGGAGCAGCAATAAAAAATATTGAAAAGGGAACATTAAGCGGGTGGAGTGGCCGGCGATTGCTAGTCTCTTATAGTTTGGTTGATCTTAGTTTACACATCAGGTACTGCCGACCTTCAATTATCATGTGCCTTTAGTAAATGCTCGTCATATTGGACAACTTTTACTATGACGACGTTTTGTAACTGTAATAGTCCGCCTTACCAGTACCTGGACTTCTTGCTGAATTTAAACAAAAAAACCAAAATATTTTTAAAACAATACATTTTCTTTGATTTCCTCATATTTGAGGTTTGTTTTTAAACATTCCACCTCCCCCCCAAGGGCCCCGCAAGGGCCCCTAACCCGCGATTAGCCCCCGGCAGCACCCCTTTGTCGCGTCTATTAATATTTAAACAAGACAGTCTATAGTGATGTGAAACAATATCGATGTTTTAAGAGTGAATGATTTCAGTGAATGATTTGAATGAATGAATACAAGACTAAGTATTAATTTTTGAGTGCAGTAAGGAGGAAACCGTTAATTAAAAGTCTGTTACTAAAAAAACATTGTCACGCTTACTGCGGATTGGCAGACTTCACTCACCTTTGACAACTTTATGGAGAACTCTCAGGTGTGCAGGTTTCCTCACGATGTTTTCCTTCACCGTAGCGAGTGATAATTAGTATCTAAGACGCACATAACTTTTTAAATTAGAGGTGCGTGCCGTGGGGTTTGAACCCAGGATCTCCCGTTTGAGAGACCAATGTTCAAACCACAAGGCTATCACTGCTTTTAAATGGAATAGGACATAGCATAGATTTTATACCGATTATTGGTTCCCTTGGGATAAATCCAATATTTTTTAAACTAGGCACCCCTCGGGCATCGTCTAGTAATTATAATAAAACAACAATGAGATCAGTTATTAGAACATTAAGTTCAGAGTTTTCACAAGCAAACACACACTCATAATGTGTACTGGTATCTGTCTATCGATACAGCGTGTCCCATCACTACTGTCCCTTGGGCGTCGAGTTCCAATTAGCTAGCACAAATAAAGGTACATACGTACAGACCTAACCCTCCGCTCACCGCACTTCTGTTCTCTATGTAGATTGTTACAGAAATAATAGTAATTTTTTGAGTGAGGGTTAAAACTTCAAAATGGGGGTAACTAAATACCATGCTGCTAAATAGGTAAGGGAAGTCTATATGAAAAATTACATAAAATTAAGTCACTTATAATGGAAATGACTTTAATAATACCTTATCCAGTAAGTAATTTGTACTGTAGAGTGAACTAAGAAAATTGACATAGTTGTAAAACGAATTATAACTTGCTTCGGTGATCAAACATCGCTCTGAAACCTGCATTCTGTTGTCATACAGTTGTCAAGCTGTGTTTAGTCTGACAATCACTCGGCCAGCGTGCTGGACTGTGACCTGTATTGTGAGAGGTCTCGCCCAGCAGTGGGACAGTTACGTTGTACACCAGATGGTGCTTACTTTAAAACATACATTGATATTTATTTAATTGAACCCCTAAAATAAATGTGCCAACCCTATTTTCACCGCGAATTTCCATTTCGGTTGGTTTATCAATATTTGATTAAAATAACGCGGTGTAGCGCCTTGCTGGGATTAACTTGGAATGAATGAATGAAATGAATGAGTGAATGGAGTGAAGGTATTTCTAATAATTGTATTTATGACTAGTGGACCCGCCCTCGCTTCGCTTCGGGAAACCTACACCGAAACGAAAGTAAAAAAAGTAGC